>JAWRVF010001260.1:0-87780 GCA_036785485.1 Physcomitrellopsis africana | reverse complement strand
ATCAAGAAGTCCACAGATTAAAAGTAGTGGGTACCTGTTCTTGATAGTGATCTTGTTAAGTTCCTGATAATCCACACACATTCGTAATGATCCATCTTTTTTCTTCACAAATAGAATTGGAGCTCCTGTAGGAGATTTGGAATGGCGTATGAAGTTCTTGGCCAGATTTTCTTCAATATACTCTTTGAGTTCAGCCAACTCATTTTGTGATAAATTGTAAATTGGTCCAAAAGGAGGTTGAGATCCTTCTTTGAGATCAATCGAACAATCATATGGGCGATGCTCCGGAAGAATATCAGCATTCTTCTTCTCAAAAATATCTTGATAGTCTCGGTATTGACTTGGAATGCCACTTGAAGCCTTTTCATTATCAGAAATGGGTGTTGCGTAAATAGAAAAAGTTGATCCTTCTTTTGCTGCGTGTATAAAAGCTTTTGCACCTATAAATACATGTTTTACTGTACCACGCTTGTAGCTTTTTATTAGATCGGTAGGATGTTTAATAATATCTTGGAAAAAGTCAAGTCTACGAGAATTCCAATCTATTTGAGGATTATATTTTTCTAGCCATGACAAACCTAGAATAACTAGATTAGACGAAGATTTAATTATGTTAAAGGTTATATAGCTATTATGACCATCTATTGTTATTTTTATAGGATGGGTTTCATGAGTGACATCTCCTGAGGACAATGGGCGACCATCTATGACTTCTACATGTACGGATTTAGGTTTCTGTATTAAAGGTATTTTACGATTCTTAACAAATTGTTCATCTAGAAAACATGTTGAGGCTCCTGAATCTAATAAGGCAGAGGCTCTGTAATTTTTTTGTCCTAAATATGCATCTATCATAAAACAAGGAGAGTATTCTGCGAAAGAATAGGACCTTTAATAAGAATTGTACGTATTCCAAATTATTCCTATCAGACAAATTCATTTTCCAACATATTGTCTTCTTGGAAAGCCATACTCCTCATTTTGTAGTTGTGTCATTTCTTCGGACAATGTTGAGCAGTGTGCTTAGGTTCTCTACAATATAAACATAATCCTCCTTAACAATGTCAAATCTTTTCTTGTTCAGTAAGAGGTTTAAAACATATCGCATCAATTTGCATGTCTTCTACTTCCAAATGTACGTTTTTGGAGGATGTTGATGTCGCCATTGAATAATAATGTTGAGTTCTCAGACGACTCCTGACCGAACCTCGTGTCGATTGTCACACTCTCACGCTGAAAATCAATCGCTGACCAACGTGCTTGAGATCGGTGAATTGAACATTAACTTTTTTTATCTCATATCAGAATCAGAGAGAATTGACTAACGAAAAGATCATCCCACTTAATGTCGGTCGCTAATTGTCAAAATTGTGAAGCGTATAATGACACTGATTGATTGCCTTGTCGTAGGATGTGAATCTTGTTGGTTGCAACACAAATTGCATCATGTTCTTCATACATCGATCAAAATTCCGCAAAAAATGCCTCCAAATTATCCAATATTAGATCACGTCGTTCAAGAAAAGATGAAAACCACAATAAGGCAGGGCCCGAAAGTAATGTTTCAATAAACCTAACTTGAGATCCTTGCGTAGAATAACTCTGAGGTTGAAGTTCGATCACCAGTTGTACCTGATTGATGAATCCTCGAAACTTAGATCTTGTGCCATCAAACTTCTCAAGCAAACTGATTTTTGGTTCTCTAACGTTTGAACGGTGCTCCATCATCGGTGAGGTAGCATGGTTTGGTGTAGATATTGACGTAGCTCCAACCATCTCTACATCTTTACTTCCTGCTAATCTTGATGCTCCTTGTGGTGGTAAACTGAGTTGATGCATTGCAAGCATTAGTTCTCTCATTTGCTCTTGCATTTGTGCCATTGCACTCTTCATTTCCGCAAGCTCTGCCATGATAATATAATAGAAAGGAAGATGTCTATTCTTACTTCAAGAAATACGGAACACACACTCAAAAGAAAAAAAATTCTAGAAACAATATCAGTTTAGAAGTGGGTACTCCACAACTTCTAATATGCTTATGTCTTATCAAGAGAAAGGGGTAATCCACTCTTAATCAAGAAAAGACAAAGCTCTGATACTGTATGTGTACTCTTGTCAATCTGTCAAGGACAATAACTGGATGAAATCAAATAAACAAGTGAGACCTCTCTCAAAGAAATAAATATAAAAAAGTATATATATTAAAAAGAAACTGGAATGGCTAATGCCAAAAGACAAGAAAACTAGAGACCCTTGAACTAGACTGGAAACAAGAAAGGAGTTGATAAGAGTGAAGAAGGCTTCACTCTTATCTCTATTTATACTATCTACCTAAGAGCTAAGTGGCGACGTTCTATAGGACCTCCAACATGTATCCAATTTATAAGACATGTGTCCAAGTTGCAAGACACGTGTCGAACTTGCAGGACAAGTTTCCTATATGTTCACCATGTATTTAGCTTTGTCTTCAAGCTACCAACATGTGCGACATGTGGCTAACTTATTGACCAAGTTTCTAATCCAAAAGTCTACTATGGACACTTATAAAGTCAAAGCAGCGTCTATGAAGTTTCTAGGAAGTTTCTCTAAAGATATTATGGAATTAACCTGCTTTTACTTTCTTTTATCTAGTTCTATCCGATCATATAGGTAACTATGTATATGTCCGTGACACTATGGTACTCCAACCTTAATTCAAGATTCTCTAATGTCTTTGTATTTGAGATTTTTTAATTCTAGTTTGTTCATATTTAAAAATAAATTTGTATTATGCAAGGCTACACATTGTATATTAAGTATCAATGCACAACCTCATGCAAGGTTGTCTATTCTTTAAATTGAAATAGAAACTATAATAAGTTACAACAAAACAAATTATTAACACGTTAGTATAGAATAAAGAGATTAGAGCATTTCTACTATAGAGAATTTCTATTTCAAAATAGTATATCCTACACACAAACATAATATATATTATATATTGGAACATGCAATACTTGCAATGGATGTCTATATTACTTAAATAAACAAAAGTAAGTAGAAGTAAGTAGAAGTAGGTAGAAACATGTTAGATAAATAATATCTTCTTTAAGAAGTTTTATGAAATTTTTCAAGATGTAGATTATATATTTAGACTTTTATAGATATATCAAGTGCCTATTTAAACTTGTCTTATAAGTTTTTTATATTTAAGAAGTTGCATTAGAAGCAACATACAACTTGACACTTGGACTACAACCCTCATGGCCCCTAGGAAGCTTCCACAAGACCTTGGTAGCTAATATATATAGGGATAAGACTAAGGCCATCATTAGTCTTCTTAATACCTATCTTGTATTCTAGTCTTAGTTCAAGAGTATCTAACTTTGTTGTAATTGGCAATAGCCATTTTAGTTTCTTTCTATCTTATATCTATCTTTTATTTGTCTACTTTCTCTCTTTCAATGATACAAAAATGTATTGTCTTCTCAAAGTTCTATCCTAATTTGTATCCAAAATAATATTACTCATATTATAAAATAAAACCACTGGTTTGAGACTATGATTCATCATAGATTTGCATAAGAGATTTGCACAAAACTTTTATTTTGTTTTTGACTTGAATCTCTAACAAGCAAATATATTTGACTAGAGACAATAGTCTAATAAACAACCTAAGTTTTGCAAAAGTGATAGAAGTAATCTTCATTTACTACTTTTAGATAGATAATTTTTGTTGTGTTATTTCTATCCATTGACAAAGTAGTCTAACTTAGAAGATGTTTTACTAAATTGATCCTTCATTCACTTTTTTTTTTTTTTTTTTTTTTTTTTTTAAAACATACAAACATATATAACTTTGATGGTTGATGTTAGTTTTTTGTATTTTTGTATTTTTGTTGTTTGAACTCTTTAGTTTAAAGACCATTAAAAATCAAAGACTATATAAATTTAGAATCATTATAAATTTTATGGAAGTAGACAAGGTTTGTATCAAGATACTACACATTTCTTGTCCCAACACATTATAAGCCTTTGTGTGAATAATAAAAAAATTAAAGTATCTAAGAAAAAGATACATATATATATATATATATATATATATATTTTTAAAATTTCTTTTTTTCTGTTTCTCTCTATTTAGTAAAAATGATTATGAAAAATAAATAAATTTAAGTATTAATTATATTAAGTTTAAAAATTATTCTTTTTTTCTAAAAAAATCATCTTTTTGTTCTTCAAATTAATCTCAATTAATGCAAGTCAAGATATATATTTAGATTTGTAATATATATATATATATATATATATATATATACATAATTTCATAATTTCATAAAATAAAAGTAAATAAAAACTAAAACCAACAAATAAAAAATCAAGTAAATTAGATTTATAATGTTAGAATTGTTTTTTTGGCTCTTGTTTGTTTCTTTTCTTCAAATAGTCCATAAAATATTTATATATATATATTTATATATATGGTATAACCTAACTTTACTGAATTAATAAATAAATAATTATTATTCCAAATTTCATGATTATTAAAAAATTCAATTATGTATGATTTGTGATTTTTATACTTATCAAAAATTGTAAAACATTTTAACAAAATTTATTTAAAACTTTACAAACAACTCTTAATTTGTATAAAACAAAAGAATTGGATTTATTAAAACATTATTAAATCAAGCTCTTTGCATCTACACAAATAAAACAAGAAAAAAATCAATTACAAAAAAAATTAATCCTAAGGATTGTTGCAACAATCCAATATTTCAAATTTCTTTTTTAAGATTTGAAAATTTATAGAATCATTTCCTTTTATTAAATTTTTTGGTACAAATTTATCAAAAGTTTTGACTTATAAGAAGCAAAAGAAAAAAGAAAAATTATATTAATTGATGATATATACCCAGCTTAATTTAAAACCTCTGAATGGAAATTTTATAGGTTTTACAATTTAAGTGATGTCATTCAATGTCATAGTTTCCAGGTGATCTGAGCGGTAAAGGAGCATAGAAGGATACAAATATAGCGTCTGCCCGGCTAGAATCCCTGATGAGGCACTTGTACTGCCGCATTCTATTGTGAAAAATCAGCTCTAGCATGAACTGGTTGGTGGTATACCAATCCAAGTCGGAGAGCACGTCGTCAAAATTGTTCAGCGGTGGGCCGAGGCCTGCATTTGTAACACTTGGGCACATGGTTTCCCACAGAACTTTCTCGCATTGAGTCACGAAATCCTCGTTGAAGCAAGGGTCTAGCTCGTAAACGTAACTGTAGCGACCTTCGCAGAGATCCTTCACAGGCTGCTCCACGAATGGACTTCGTTTTTCCGCACTGTGCGACTGTGATACCGCATTCACAGGTGGCTTTCCTTCTCCGGGAGATAGGTCACTATCAAGTTTCTTGTCCACATTACTTTCATCTTGACATCCTTCTAAATTTGTATGCCATATTTTATGACTTTCCAGTACCTCAGTTCCAGAAAACAATCGGCGCTTCTGGAGTAGTCTTGGTAGCTCGTACCTATTGGGCTCTCCCATAGCTCAGCGTTGTCTTTGTGCAGGGAACGCAACGGTTGTCCTATGGAAGTTTGTAATGGAAGAAGCCGACGATCATAAGAGAAACGTACTACAACAAGCGACCACAAGACCAGGCCGATTGAAACCAGTACACTTTGTGCGAAAGCGGGAGATCAAGATCTTTGGTTTATGAGCCATACCCTCTTTCCACACTGGCACCTGAACCATCTTGGGCGCAAAAAGTGAATTACCTCCGTGTGCCCGTCATACCCGAGTCTTCCTCACAAACCAGTAGACTCAAAAAACTAAGTGATGGAGAAAGGTGACACCTATCTGTCCCCCACAATCTGAATGCTCGAGCATGAATCACGGTACCTGGCAAAACTGTGAGTCTCTCTTTGTATTTACAGCAGTAAGAATACACAGAACTCAAAATAAAAACCCCAACAATAAAAAGTGAAAAGATAATAGTAGGGTCAACGTCTGGAGGAGCATGGAAACCATAAACCCTAAACCCTAAATGCATGAACAAATGCTCTCTTCTCTTGTAGGACCCACAGTTTTGCCAGGTACCATGATTCATGCAGTCTTTCTCAACAAATCAACACAAATGCAGTGCAGTGCAGTGTCCCAATCGAATTCACTAGAGGAAGAAGACGGGTGATGCTGTCCACACAACAACCTGACTCTGCCTGGTCTGCGGTTGACTTCAGCTGATCAACTTTTTTCTGCTGGACCAGCTTCTGTCAAGGTGTGGTTTAACTAGCTACTGCACTAGCACGCAATGACTGGTGTGATGACACCGGAGAAACTTTGGCTATACTGATCGATCTCCTCACCAAATCAAATTTACTTTTTCCACCCCACTGCGGCTAAGATGATGTCTATAATTGTCCCAGTAAGCAACGCCCTAATCAAGCTTTGCTTCTTCACCGTGAAGGGAGGATACCTCGCAGAGATGTCACCCCCCATGTTCTTCACTAGAACCGCCTTGCGGTGGCTGAATGAGTCGAAAGTGGCCTTTCCATGGTACGCGCCTGTGCCACTCTCCCCCACTCCACCAAAGGGCAGCTCGGGAATGATGAACTGCAAATGAACGATTGGTTACATTTCTCGGATTTGACAAAAGCAACAACGGCAAACTTCGTTGATGAGAGTAGAATCCACTTACTTGCAAAACACAGTCGTTCATCACTATTCCGCCTGAAGATGTTTCATCCCTAAACCTGTTGAATAGGTCTTTGTTGTTTGTGAAGACGTAGACTTCTAATGGTTTTGGCTTGTCGTTAATAATATCCAAAGCATGGTCGACGTTTCTAACCTACTCACACAAGCAACCCATAACAGTTGGTCAGCAGGATCATACTCATCACCAAATGTGTAAGACACTTGCGTCACTGAGAGTCACCTTACCCAGTATATGATAGAGTAATGGATGTGAAATCAGGTCAAATCCACAGATTTTCTCTTAAAACCTCCAAGGCTAATGGGCCTATCAAGAGTGAATTCTAAATTCACCAGACGTGATGTCACATATGTGTTAAGTCAAGATCATTCTCCTTAGGGAGATGGACCAAAATCAAACAAAAAAATAAAGGAAATTTGTTTTACTAACACCTGGTTTAAGATTCTTACTGTGATGATGGGCAGCATAGGGCCAAAGATTTCCTCGACCATGACAGGAGAGTCCAATGGAGGGTCATCTATCAAAGTTGGAGCAATGTATCTGCAAAGCAAATCATAGACAGTGTTGATGATCATGTGTTTCAACTAAAAGACTAACAGTCATGAACCAAGCTTTTTGATCTGAACTGAGCAGGGTCAGAAGCATAAGCGTCTTACAATGTCTTCTCGTCTCGTTCACCACCGTGCACAATTTTATCTGCTGTGCTGGGGTCATCCAACATGCTTGACAGTCGTTGAAAGTGATTCTTATTTATAATGCGTGCCAAATCCACGGAAGTGCTAGGATCTGGTCCGTAGAACTCAAGAAGTGTCTTTTGGAGCTGTTTGATCTGCAAGAAAAGAACCCAAATTCCTCTTTTTCAGCTGTTTCTTCAACCTCCACGGGTAATCAGAACAAGAGCTTGAATTGACAAACTCAGAAATACGGTCAACGAGAATGAAAAGATGTACCAGGGTCGGTGCAAAATGTTCTTCAACCAAGACATAATCCGGCGCAATACACGCTTGACCGGCATTACTTCCATATTTTCCAACCATAATTCGCTTTGATGCCACCTGTAGTATCCTCCAGAAATTTGTAGCTTGAGAGTTAGCTTATTGTGATGAAAAATTTCGTAACCTTAACTGTTGCCAATCAAATCAAATTAGACATAAGTTCACAAGCACAGACGAGATAAACACAGCAACCACCTTCGCAGCCTCTTGCAGCGTACACTCAACTTCAAGAGAAATAATTAGCTTACCTTCAGATCAACCGAGTCGTCAATAAATAAGGGACACTTTCCTCCAAGCTCCAGAGTCACTGGCGTGAGGTGCTTTGCAGCAGCTCCCAAGATAATCCTGCCCACCTTGGCATTACCTGCAGTTTCAGCAAAACAGGAACAAACCCCACATGTCAACGATCCTAACCAAGAGTTTGAAAATATCAGAAAATGAAAACACGTTCAAGTAGATATGGTATTTGTGATGGTTGGGACTTTTATGTAAGACCCTATTTTGGGAGCCATAAAAGATGGATACTAAAAATTCACCAGTATAGAAGATCTTGTCCCACTTCTGCTCCAGCAGCGCTGTAACCTCAGGAATGCTGCCTTCCACTACCTTGATTGCCTCGGTGTCCACATACTCCGGCAACAATCTGGCCAGGAGAGCAGAGGTCGCTGGAGCGATTTCTGATGTTTTTAAACAAACTGTACAGCCAGCAGCTATGGCTCCAATCACGGGATCAAGCGCCAACACTGCCACACAATCATCATGATGTCAAACCCCAGTCATGAATGCACCCTAATTAAAAATTATTCAGATCCCAAACTGAAACATGGGCAGTGTGTTTTGTGCAAATGCAAAAAAATCATTAAAACTTAAATTAAAAATATCAGAGGCCTCCTGACTACTCCAAAAACTAGGGCGAAAAGAATGCACTTACTACCACATTACCTACTTGCTCTACTATTTAATGTTAGACGGGCGGAAACTTACGAAGAGGGAAATTCCATGGAGAAATGACTAATGCCACTCCAAGAGGCTCTGAAATTACCGAAGCATTTGCCGGCCAAACTGCCAATGGAATTGGTTTCTGCACACGCGACATAGAAGTCAATCTTCACCACATACTTCTGCCAAAACTAATTGATCGTCAGAACGCACAGCCCTACTTTACCACGGTTTACATAAGTTCCACTACAATGGTCTGCAAGTAACCCACTGTAAGTAACCCACTGTAAGTAACTCATAGGAAAGAGACTAACCTTCTCAGGCGCCATCCACTTGTGCAAATTCTTCATCGTTGCTTTACAAGTTGAAACAAGTACATTGACCTACATTTTTCGACAGCGCAGTGAGGATTAGTTTTCGTTTTAGTTTCTGTGTCACAGCATTTATTTCGAGCAGGATTGCGCTTTGTACGTGTAATAGATTGAAATCAAGGTCATTGTAAAGGGGTAGAGGAGGTCTACTTCGGTAAGGAAGGACTCATATTTCGACTTGTGTAAATCGGAATGAAGAGCTGCATAAATATCATCTTCATTCTCATTCACAAGCTTCAGAACGGCGCGAATCTGGTCCAGCCTCCACTGCGCCGGCCTGGTGCGCCCCGTGCGCAGAGTAGCGCGTAATTCAGACACAATTTGAGGAGCATCGACGGTCGTCATGGAGATTCTCTCTTCTTCAAATCCTACGACTTCAAGGGAGCCTTGAAAGAGACCTAAAGCAACCACAAAGTAGATCCAAATTACAGAAAGCTTTTCTCTGTACCAAAAGCAAAGGGCAGGTCCTTAAGTTTAAGACTTCAGCTAAATTAGCTGGTAAACTCTAAGTTTCTTCTGGGTTTGAAGCCTACGTCGCCCTAACAGATTCTTAATCAAGCACTGAAATCAGTGGTCTTCCTCGATTATAAGCTGTGACCAATTTAACACTTGTATAAATTCCTTGTAAAAGCGAAGCCAGTGCGCAATAGAAAACTTATCGAGAAGCATGGGTCTGACGGTTTCAACAACCAAGAAATTGACGTTTTTAGAACTGCAGACAATGCATTTAGGCTTAAATCGAACTGAAGAATCAGGGCGGACAGCGTCAAACCCTACAATTTCTACTCCAAAAATCTAAGAATTTGGGAACATGCAGAGAATCCAATAACGCAGTGTGAGTTGAATCCGATTCAGCAGAGCGACGTCGACAGAGCTAGACAATCACCACAAACAAAAAACAAACAAACAAACAAACAAACAAACAAACAAAAACTCATCTTTCGTTCCAAACTACCAGTTTTGAACCCACCTACTCCAGGCAAATCTCTCATCCGGCGCAGAAAAATAAAAAATAAGAAACGGGTAATCCACACACGGTGTAGCAAAACTGTTTCGCTCACTAAGTTCGAAATGCTTACAAAGCTAGTATGGCAGCCTCTAACCACTCCCGCGTCGACGTAATCCGACACCAACCACAAGCTCCACCAGAGAATCAATCACACTCCAGTCTCTCAAATCAGCCCTGGGCGACAAATATCTCGAGGTGACTGCCAAAAAAACACCACCAGATCACGACGTGGTAAGAACAAAGCTCGTCCAAGCCGAACTCTTCCGAATCCAAGCCTTCACTGACACTCCACCAGGTGGACCCCGGTCCATCCAACCGCTGCAACCCCAACCAAAAAAGCACCAAATATAGGTAGGACGAACGATCACAGCACAGATCAGAAGAGTACAGAGGACTCCGTGCTGAGGAACTCTCCCCTCAGCTTTGGTGTGCTTCAAAGTCACGTCTCGTTGCGAGAATCTGGGCGTGCCTCCAGAGCTAGCATTGCTACTGCTATGCCGCCATGCAGCCAATATGAGGCTCCTCCGTTTTGTGTAAGCTCGAGCCGTCGTGTCAGCTAGAGACGTGCCTTGGCGAAAGCTGCTGAGGACTGTGGACAAGTGGGAAGAATAAAGAAAAGGAAAGAGGAAAGGGAAGATATCAAGAACAAACAAGCAAACGAAATCACCACCTAAATCCATGAAACTGCGGCAGTGCACTGACTCTTCCTGTGCCCATAGATTGATGAGGTGTCTTTCTGAGGCCATCCTATAGATTCCTCATTTTGAAGGGAGTGAGGATGGTTTTGTTGGAATTTGTTGGAACGATTTCCAACACATTTGTTGTTATGCTTGTTTTCCATTACTGGAATGTAGTTTTTTTTTTTTTTTTTTTTTTTTTTTTTTCCCCTTTGGTTGTGATAATTTTTTTATTGAAATGAAGTTTTTGTAGAAAATGAAGTTGGGAGAGTGTTTGTATATGGGAAATTTGTGTGGATTGCATAAGTTGTACAATTTATTTTAAAAAGGTTTGAAATCAAAGAATGTTTACAAATCAATGTTTATAATTATATCTTAAAAGTTAAGATATACTTGAGAGTCAATGTTTAGTAGAAAGTTTATTTTTATTTTTATAGTAGTTTTGTCAGCAAGTATCTCCTCTTGCAAACACTTTTGCAAATTATATATATATATATATATATATATAAAAATTAAGAAAGAAAAAAATAAAATAAAGGCTATTTTTATTTTTATTTTTTAAAAAAATTATTACATATATGGCTTTGATTCTTTTTAAACTTTGGAGATTATCACTTGAAGAATGTTCTAATCTACTATTTATTTAAAATTCTTGATTTTTTATTTAAGAATAAAGCTATTTGTTTGTGATTAAACTATTTTATTTTTATAATACTAAGAAAAAATAATCTTAAATAAATTTTAAATAAATATTTTAGAAAATTTTAAAAAATTAGATAATAATAATTATTATTATATAAAAAAACAATTAAATTTTAGTATTTAAAAGGAGTCAAGGATATAAATTTAGACAAAATATAAAAGATAATATAATCATATATTATTGAAGAAGAGAAAAAAAGAACAAAAAAGATATAGATATAGATATAAGATAAAAAAAAAAAAAAAAAAAACTAGAATTGCTATTGCTATATACAAAAAAATTAAAAAAATTTGAAGCAAGATTAGAATACAAAAAAGGCATTAATAAGATTAAAATTGACCTCACTCTTATCTTTATATATACTAGCTATAAAAAAAAATCTTGTGGAAGCTTCTTTAAGACTATTAGACTTATGTTTTAAGCATCAAGTTATAAGCTGCTTCTAACACAACTTGTTAAAAGTAAAAAACTTGTGGAATAAGTTTCAAAAGCCATGTGGCATATCTATAAGAATTTGAAGAGCTAATTTGCATTTAAAAAACTTTCTTAAAGGTTCTTAAGAAATATATTTTATTTATTTTTACTTACTTCTATTAATTTTAGTATACTTAAGTTAAATAGGTATTTATTACATTGTCACAAACATCCATCTAGGACAAATTTTAAAAAATTCTAAAAGATTTTTGAAGATTTTTGATAGTTTTAGAAGGTTTTTAAGATTGCTTCATATTAAAGCAACAAAGAAGTAACTCAAGAAGTATTTTAAGATGACTTAAGAACAAAACCTTTATAAGAAGCTATTTAGAAGCTTCTTGATTTTTATTATATATAAATATTATTATAGAGATATTGTTATAGATATAAGTTCTACTCTAATAGTTATCTAGGTAACATAGATAGGTGTCAAGGATACGAGAAAACAAAACAAGAGACTTAAATTAGAAAAGGTTTCAAGAAAAAATTGATAAGAATTTGAATTATTTAGATGAGTATACAAACAACACCAAGAAAGGTGAGCTAGAACTCTATGAGATACATTGTCGAGATTGAAGAACTTTTCAACCTTGATTCCTATATATAACCTTATCTAAGAAGCTTTTTGAGCGGCTTCCATCAAACTAAGAAGCTTGTGAAGCAACTTCTACCAATTGGAAAGTTTTTTGAGCTTCTTCAACTAATTTAGAAGCTTTTCAATTAACTACGAAGTTTCTTGAGCAACTTCTCAATTAGTCTTTCTTGAGAAGCTTTTCAACTAACTTTCACTAATTAAAAAACCTCTTGAATGTTCTATAAGGTTCTGTGAACCTCCAAAGTATATGTTCCTAATATCACCCCTTTTTTTAATAATGAGTTCTAAGAGGAGCTCATACCTTTGGAAATTATTCTACATATATAAAAAATTAAAAATACGCTGCATTAATGAAGCTATGTATTCTATTCTTTGTTCTTGGCCAATAGATTCTACTAGTTCTTGAAGAAATCACCTATGGCCTTGAGCTAGTACCTCCGTTGTTGAAACATCCCATCCAAAGATCTCATCTTTATTGCGGCCTTCAAAACATCCTCCAAATAAGATCTCAAGCTTAGAAAGATTCACATTTCTAAATTCAAGCAATATCACTAAAATTCAAGTATTGGAATTGAGACTTGTATGGTTAGATGTTGCTCCTAGTAGCTCCAACCATGGTCATATTTGGCGCTGAAATGTATCATCTTGACTTTGATTAATTGGAGGCTAAGAAAATTGCACTAATTTGTTTGAAGCTTATATTGCAAATGAATCTTTTGAATCTTATTTTACTAGATCTTTCAATACTTGAAGGTTGGACATGGTAGCTGACTTGCTTCTACCACTCTATTCTATCTTGGAACAGATGACTGTATACTAATGAAGGTTTTAGTTTAATTCTTTTTTTCTTATGAATATTCCTTGGATCTAATATTTACCAAGAAATTATCATCAAACATGTTTGGATGTGTGGAGATAGAATCAATGAAATTTCTGTATCTTTTGAGGTATATTGGCAAGATTTTTGGCTGGTTCTCATGTATGCTCATTGATATCATAGCCATATTAATGAATAAGTTATTTCAATTTGTACCACTTTTTTATTGAATCTACCACCTTTTTGACCTTATATTGTTTATGATTTTTGATTTCAATATTAAGTAGCAATTATTATATTTTTTAAAATATGCAACTTTTTTAAGGCTCCAAAAGAGAGACATGGAAATTTAGATGTATCTTTATAGAAGATAGTAGTTCTAAGCAATATGCCACTAGATTAATTTGCTTTTGGATAGAAAATGGTCCTAACCTCCAATAGTCCAACTTATAATATGGCTGCTTGGTCTTCATGTTTTGTTAAAGAAGCCATATTTTATCTCTAATATAAAAAATAGGCAGTTGATTCCTAAATTTATCTATAAATATCTTGTAAGCATCTTAAGTTGCTTACAATTGAAGCTTCAAGGTTCTTTGGTATTGTAATAGATGTTTTTCAAATCTTTCAATTGTTGGATTGTTATTCTTTGATATATTCTATAAATCAAGCTTTGGATGATGTCAAGGACAAGAACTCGATGAAATCAAATGGACAAGTGAGACTTCTATTATAAAATAGAAATAAGAAAATATGTATTCAATAGAAATTGGAATGGCTATTGCCAAAAGACAAGACAACTAGAGACTCTTGAAACTAGATTAGAAGCAAGAAAGGAGTTGACAAGAGTGAAGAAGGCTTCACTCTTGTCTCTATATATACTATCTAACTAGAAGCTACGTGGCGATGTTCTATAGGACCTCCAATATGTGTTGACTTTGAAGGCCACTTGCCTTAGCTTGCAAGGCAAGTTTTTTACATGTGCGCCACGTAGTTAGCTTGAAGAACAAGCTATTAACATGTGTGGCACATGGTTAACTTGTTGACCAAGTTTCTAACCAAGAAATCAACTATGGACACCTATACGGTCAAAGCAGCGTCTATGAAGCTTCCAGGAAGTTTCTCTAGAAGATATTATAGAATTAACCTACTTTTATCTACTTTTATCTAGTTCTACTTAATTATATAGGTAACTATGTGTATGTCCATGACAGATAATAACTATAGTTGGAATAAAACAATGTTTGTTCAATTGAAGCATGAACAATACTATTATATCTAAATTCTATTAATGATAAATATAAGATCTAATTGTCTTATTAATAGTTGATATTGCATTGTAAATATTGCTTCAAAACTTGGTTAATTTGTTTTGTTTGGCCATTAGTTTGAAGATAGAAAGTTGAAGAAAGTTTAATATCCACCTTCAATATATTAAAAAAATATCTTCAAAACTTAGATATAAATTGGGATCCTTAATCAGATACAATATTATTTTGTAGGCCATGATATTGATATATATTTTCAAAAAAGAGCCTTGCTATTTTTTTATTATAAATAATTTTCTTACAAAGAATAAAATAAGCCATTTTTGTGAATTAATCAATTACTACAAGGATGTTGTTCAATAAATTGAATGGCAGTAGGTCTGTAATGAAATCCATTGAAATAGAAGACCATGATTGTCTTAGAATAGGCAAGAGCTGTAAGAATCTGTAAGGGCAATGTCAAGAATTCTTAGATCTTGAATATATGTCACAAAAGAACACAAAGTCCTTCACGACCTTTCACATTTGAGGCCACTAATAATCTCAAGAAATAAGTTTTAAGGTCTTATTAAATCCAAAGTGACTTGGAGCTCAAAAGTCATGTTAAGATTAAAGAACTTATAGTTATATTGGTCCTTTTGAGAAATACAAACATTCTTTAAAATATAAAAGGTCTTCCTCAAGCTTGAAGTTGTCAACATTTTTATTTAGGTTATACTTGATATTAAGGATCAAAACTTTATTAGTAGTTGTATTATGTATCTCATTGAAGAAATTAGAATCAATAGGTGCCAATATAATAGTGGTACAAAGACAAAATTACTTTGGTTTCAACAAAGTTGTATATTATTGATCAAATTCTACCTCTCTTGTCTTTGATATAAGATATGATTTCCTTAATAAAGTATTGGACAATCTTTGTTGCTTCCTAGGTCAATCAATGATAACAAAGTTAAATTGAAATAATAATATATTCCATTAAGCTTTATGGTAATTAAGAATCTGAGGTGACATAAAATATTTTAGATTCTTGTGATTTGTATATATAGTTACAAGATTCATTACTCCTTTGAAAAAATGATGCCATTCTTGAAAAAAATCTATAATAGTAAGAAGCTTCTTATTATAGATTTCATAATTAATTTTGGCAATAGAAATTTTTTGAAAATAAAATGTAATAAGATGGAGTTTATTGTCTATATCCATTTGTAAAAGTACAACCTTTAATGCATAATATGAAGCATCGGTCTCCATATAGAATACTTTTGTAAGATTTGGATGTACCAAGATTAGAGTTATGGTGAACATTGTCTTGTGATCTTGGAATGCCTTTTCTGCTTGAGGCTCCTATTCTAACTTATCTTTGCATATTAATCAAGTAAAAGAGATGGCAACTTGAGAATAATTTTTGATGAAGATTTGATAGAAGTTGGCAAATCCAAAAAAATATTGTATGTCTCTTACAATCTTTTGAATGGTCCACTACATAACTACCTCTACTTTCTTAGGATCCATCATCAAACCCTTAGTAAATATAATGTATCTCAAAAATTCCATCTTTAATTGATAAAATACACATTTTTTTGTCTTGGCATATAAACTTGCATCTCATAGCTTTTATAATATCAACTTTACATGCTCCTTATGTTCCTATAGATTTTTTGAGTAGATCAAGATATCATCAAGATAAATCACTACAAACTTATCTACATGCTCTTGAAGATATCATTTATTAAATGCTAAAAGATAGTAGGTACATTTTTTAATTTGAAGGACATGACATTATATTCAAAATGTCTATACATTGTATAAAATATAATCTTCTATTTGTCTCCCTTTTTAATTTTTACTAAATTATATGCTCCACAAATATCTATCTTAGTATAGATATTGGCTTAGCCAAATTATTCTAAATGTCTTGAGATTAATAATAGTGGATAATAATTTTTTATTATTATCCTATTCAATTTCCAATAATCAATATACATACACAAGAAACCATCTTTTTTCTTCACAAAGAATATAAGTATATGTATTGAAGATTTTGAATGAATTATGAAGTTTTTTGTAAGATTTTTATCAATATAATCTTTTAATGCCAAAAACTCATTTTAAAAAAAATTATAAATTGGACCAAAAAATGGTTGTATTTTTTCTTCAAGATCTATGGCGTAGTTGTATGGTTGATATTCTAATAATATATTAATTTTTTTCTTAAAAAATATCTTGAAATTTGCTATATTGCTTTAGAATAACTATCGATGAAGTCATGTCTTTGTCAAAGATATAAGAATTCAAAGGAAGAGACTTGAATTAGAATAAGATTTCAAGAAGAAACCAATAGGAACTTAAATTAACCAAATGAATATAAGAACAATATCAAAAAAGATGAGCTAAAATTTCAAGAGATTCATTATCAAGACTAAAGAATTTTTTAGCCTCAACTCTCATATATATCCTTGTCTAGGATGCTTCTTGAACAACTTCTATTAAACTAAGAAGCTTCTTGAGCAGCTTCTACAAATTGAGAAGCTTCTTGAGCTCCTTCTACCAACTTGGAAGCTTCTCAAGCTTCTTCCACTAACTATGAAGCTTTTTGAACTACTTTCACAAATTAGAAAGTTTCTTAATTAACTTTTATTAACTTAGAAACCTTTAAAATATTCTAAAAGGTTTTGTAAACTTCTAAAGTATATGTTCCTAATATCACCCTCTTCTTTAGCGACGAGTTCTTAGAGGAGCTCATATCTTCAAAAATCTTTTTATATATATAAAAAAATTGAGAATATGTTGCATAAATAAAGCTACTTATTTTATTCTCCATTCTTAGATAATAGATTCTACTAGTCCTCAAAAAAATCACCTATGGCCTTGAGCTAGTACCTCCATTGTTGAAACATCTCATATTAAGATTTAATCTTCGTTGCGGCCTTCAAAAAATCTTCTAAATAAGATCTTAGGCTTAAAAGGATTCATCTTTTTAAGCTCAAGTAATATCACTAAAGTTCAAGTATTAGAATTGAGACTTGCATGATTGGATGTTGCTCTTAATGGCTCCAATCGTGGTCATACTTGGCATTGAAATGTATCACCCTGACTTTGCTCAATTGGAGGATGTGAAAATTGCACTAATTTGTTCAAAGCTTGCATAGTAAGTGAATCTTCTAAATCTTAGTCTACTAAATCTCTTAGCACTTGAAGGTTGGACATGGTGATTAACTTGCTTCTATCACTTTATTCTATCTTGGAACATATGACTATATATTTATGAAGGTTTTAATCTTCACTAAAAAGTTATTATCAAACACATTTAGATTTGTAGAAATAGAATCGATGAAATTCATATATTTTTTAAAATATATTGGTGAGATTTTTGGCCGGTTCTTTTGTACAATCATTGATATGATAGCTATGCTAATGAATAAGATATTTTAATTTCTTCCATCTTCACCAAGAATCCAACATCTTTTTGACCTTGTATTCTTTATGATTTTTGATTTTGATATTAGGTGGCAATTGTTATACTCTTCCCAAAATACGCAACTCTCCACAAGGCTCCAAAAGAGAGACATAGAAAATTGGATGTATTCCCATAGAAGATGATAGTTCCAAGTGATATGCCATTAGATTAATTTGTTTTTGGATAGAAAATGGTCCTAGTTTTTGATAGTCCAACTTATTGCATGGCCACTTGATTTTGGTGTTTTATTAAAGAAGCCATACTTTATCTCCAATATGAAAAGCAAGCAATTGATTCCTAAATTTACCTATAGATACTTTGTAAGCATTTTGAGTTGCTTGCAATTGAAGCTTTAAGATTGTTTGATATTATGATAGATGCTTTGTAAACCTTTTAGGTACTAGATTATTATTTTTTAGTGTACTCCATAAATCAAGCTTTGAATAATATCTATAATTGGAATAAAATGGTATTTGTTGAGTTAAAGCATGAATAATATTATTGTATATAAACTTTCTAACAATAGATACAAGATCCAATCATCTTCTTGATAGTTGATGTTGTATCATAAATATTGCTTCAAAACTTGATTAACTTGTTCTGTTTGGCGATTAATTTGAAGATGGAAAGCCAAAGAAAGTTTAATGTCCACCTTCAATATTTCAAAAAGATATCTTCAAAATTTAGATATAAATTGAGGTCCTTGATTAGATATAATATTGAATTGAGGTCCTTGATTAGATTTAATTAATTTTTAATATTTTGATAAGATATATTATTATTTATTTATTAATTATAAAAAAATAGAGTTTTTTGATCTAAATTATATATCAAGGCCTTAAATTATTAAATTGATTTTAATAAAATCTAATTATAAAAATTAGATTATAAAAAATATTATTTCTTGTTTAGAATGAAGTTAGGAAATGTGGAGTCAGTTGTAATTAGAATATTGTAAAAAAGTGATAGAAAGTTATTCTACTCTTAAAGCCATAAAAGATAGTGAAGGAAGAAAATGAAGAATTAGTCTATTCTTGAAGCCACAAGAGATGGTAAAGGAAGAAGATAGAGAATTACTTTATTCTTAAAGCCACAAATAATGGTGAAAGAAGAAGATGGAGAGCTATTCTATTCTTCAACCATTACTTTTATGACAACAAATCAAATTGGTTCCTAACAAATTTTTCTTAAAGATTAATATTTCTATTAATAAATTATTTTATATAAATTTTAGCTAATTAAATTATTAAGAATTAAAACTTATCTATTGATTGATATCTATAGTGATTTTTTATCACCTTATAACAATTAGATACCAACCATTGGTCTTCTCTATGAATAGCATTAATTGAAGATCATAGGAGGTGTAGATTGATTTTTTAATGACAAGTGGTGTTAAAAGTAATAGTTGGTAGTTATAAATATTTAAAATAAGATAAAGTGCCATAAAAGTTATATCACTTATTTCTAAATTAGTTGTTATTTATAAGTTACTGCCAATGGTAATTGTCGGTAAATGGATTGAGGACTTGGATATATAAGACCATCTCAAAGCCTTGTTCATCATCAATTTTTCAACCAATTTCTCCATCTATCTATCTATCTATCTATCTATCTATCTCTTTCTCTATCACCTTTGGTTTGAGCCTTTGGCAAAGGCAACCTATTGAGGTATCAAGAGTTATATTGTTTTATTTGTTATAAACTTATATTGTTAGTTGTTATTTTATATTATTGTTGGTCCACTTAGAGCTTATTGTTAGTAGAATTATTTTCTTATTTAGACATGCTCATTGTGTAGGGAAGAAAAAATTAATAAGACTAGGTGAAAGAATCATCAAATTTGGAGTCAAAATAGAAAAATTAAGAGGGTTTGAAGTTGGGAGGTTTTTATTTTGTTGTTGCTTTTGCTCTGCCCTAGAGCTACGCCAATTTTCATCCAACATCATCATTTTCATCTAATAATATTGTCTTCATTTAATTATGCATGTTATCATCTAACTACTCTTATTATCTTTTAGTTGTACATGTTTTCATCTAATAGCTTCATCTTCATCCAACAACATCATTTTCATCCAATTATATCAATTTTCATCTAATAGTGATATTATCATTTAATTGTACTTATTTTTATCTAGTAGTGCCATTTTCATCTAATAATAATATTATCATCTAATCATACTTATTATCATCTAATTATGCCTATTTTTATCTAATAATAATATTATTATCTAATTATACTTATTATCATCTAATTATGCCTATTTTCATCTAATTATGCTTATTTTCATCCAATAGTATTATTTTCATCTAATTATACCTATTTTCATCCAACAACATTATTTTCATCTAATCGTGCTATTTTCATCTAATTATACATATTTTCATCTAATAACATTGTTTTCATCCAATAGTAGCATTTTCATTTAGTTATACATATTTTCATCCAACAATATTATTTTCATTCAATAACATTATTTTCATCCAATTACACTTATTTTCATCCAATTATATATGTATTCATCTAAAAATACCTGTTATCATCTAGTTACACCTATTATCATCTAATTATACCTGTTTTCATCTAATAATATTATTTTTTATCTAATTGTATCTATTTTCATCCAATAATACCACTTTCATCTAGTAGTGTCATTTTTATCTAGCTATTTTATTCTATCCAACTTCTTTCATCCGGCTAGTCTATTTTGTTATTTCTATTTAATTCTTTTTTTTTCTTATTTTGTTTTTTTATCACTTGTTCTAAATTAAATTAAATAGTAACCATTGCTTCAAAGACATTATCTAAAAAGTTAAAACTACAATCACTTGATTAACTAATCAACTAGTACAATAATCACACAATTAGTCTCTATTATCTTTCAAATTTAATGTGTAGTTGTTTTTCCTCTTAAAGTGGATAGGGAGGAATTTTAGCTCACAAGGTGCTGATATAATAGTGACACAAAGGCAAAATTAGTCTGGCTTTAACAAAGTTGTATATTGTTGATCAAATGTTGCTTCTCTTATCCTTGGTACAAGATATGATCTCTTTGATAAAGTATCAAACAACCCTTATTGCTTCCCAAGTCAATAAATGATGACAAAATTAAATTAAGATAATAACATATTCTATCAAGCTTAGCGGCATTAACAACCCGAGCTGACATAAAATATTTTAAGTTCTTATAATCTATATATACAATTATAGGATACATTGTTCTTTTAAGAAAATGCCGCTACTCTTAAAAAGAATCTACAATAGCAAAAAATTCTTTATTGTAGATTTCATAATTAATTTCAATAGTAGAATTTTTTTGAAAATAAAATGCAACAGGATGGAATTTATTATCTATATCCATTTGTGAAAGTACAGCCCCTACTGCAAAATCCAAAGCATCGATTTTTATATAAAATACTTTTGTAAAGTTTAGATGGACCAAGATTGGAGTCTATGATAAACATTGTTTTAAGGTCTTAGAATGCCTTCTCTGCTTAAGGCCCCCATTTCAACTTATCTTTGTATATCAATCAAATAAGAAGGGTGATAATTTGAGAATAATTTTTGATGAAGATCTGATAAAAGTTAATAAATCCAAAAAAATATTATATATCTCTCATTGTCTTTGGAATGGCCTATTGCATAATTGCCTCCATTTTTTTGGGATCCATCATTAAACTCATAGTAAATATGATGTATCTAAGAAATTCCATCTTTGATTGATGAAATACATATTTTTCTAGCTTGGTATACAAACTTGCATCTTATAGCTTTTGTAATATTAACTTGACATGCTACTTATATTCTTCTAGATTTTTTGAATAGATCAAGATGTCATCAAGATAGATCACTATGAACTTGTCTAGATGTTTTTGAAAGATGTCATTCATTAGATGTTGGAAGATAATGGGTATATTTGTTAGTCTAAAAGACATGACATTATGTTCAAAATATCCATACCTTATCTAAAATAAGACCTTCTATTTATCTCTTTCTTTAATCTATATCAAATTATATGCTTTACAAAGATCTATCTTAGTATGGATCTTGGCTTAGCTAAATTATTCCAAAAGTCTTAAAATTAATTGTAATCAATAATAATTTTTCATTGTTATCTTATTTAATTTTTAATAATCAATGCACATACATAAGAAACCATCCTTCTTCTTTATAAAGAATATAGGTGCACCTGCTAGAGACTTTAAATGCATGATGAAGTTCTTTGCAAGGTTTTTATTAATATAATCCTTTAATACTGAAAGCTCATTTTGAAAAAGATTATAAATTAGGCCAAAAGGTGGTTGTGTTCTTTTTTAAAGATCTATAGTATAATCATATGGTTGATATTTCAATAATATATTAGCATTCTTCTTCTAAAAAACATCTTAAAATTTGCTATATTGCTCTAGAATACTTACCAATAATGTCATATCTTTTTTAGTTGGAGCCACATAAATAACAATTGATATGCCTTCTTTGATTGATCTTATAAAAGCCCTTGCTCCAACAAATAAAGGCTTACTAACTTGTAACTTTTTACAAAGTTTTCTTGTAGGAATTTCTATTAGAAATGTTATTCTTTGCAACTTCCAATCTATAGATAGATTATACTTTTTTCAATCAAGAAAGTCTAAGAATAATAGGATTTGAAGGAGTTTTAATAATATTGAATATAATTTGATTGCTATGATCTTTAAACAATTCTTCTATAGGCGTGGTTTTATAGATGATACTATTAGAGGATAAGGATTGTCCATCTATTACCTCTATATGAATATGTTTGGATTTTTGTATTAATAGAATTTTATGAAGCTTAGCAAATGCTTCATCTATAAAACAAGCAAATGCCTTCAAATCCAACAAGGCAATCATATAAAGCTTTTGAGAGCCAAAATATAAAGAAATTATAAAACAACAAGTAAGTTGAGTAAAATGAGAGGAACTTGAATAGTTTTGCAATGTTGAATTGTCCAACTGCATGATTTCTATTGTGGCTAAATATCTTTATTTTTCTAAACAATTGTACTCTTAGTTTTGATAAAATATTAATTTTGTTTCTTTAGACAATTGCTAATCTTGTGGCCTTCCTTGCGATAATACAAGCATAGACCTTCTTCTATCCAACACTTCTTTTCTTATGGACTAAGAGGTTCAAAATGTGTTGTATCAAGTTTCATATCTTCTACTTTTGAATGTGAATTCAAAAATGCTTGTTGATGTAGCAAGAGTGTGTTGGATTATATATTGTCTTATTGAAGTCCATGAATATTAATCATGATGATATTGGAATAATTAATTATCATATTTTATAATTTAATGAATGGTTTTATTAATTAATTATGAATTTGAAAGCAATAATAACAAATCCTTCACATTATCTTTTAGTCTCTAATAGAATTGACTCATTAAAGCTTCTTTATATCAAATGATATCACACGCTAGTTACCTAAAATTGGATATATAGACTGATGTAGAGTGCACCTTTTAATGCTATGCTTGGATCTTAGTTGTAGCCTAATGAGCATTGTCATGTTTTCTAAATGCTTCTACAAATACTTCTATGAAAACTTCAAATTTGTTCAAAATTAGTGATCTCTTTTTAAATAAAAGAACAAATTATGATAATGCTTGTTTTATAAATAAGGTGCCAACTTATCCAATCCATAATTCTTTTATTGAATAAATATTACGTTATAAAACTATTATCAATTGAATTTGATTAATAAACCCTCGGAACTTTGAACACATACCATTATATTTTTTCAAAAGACTCAAGGTTTCTTATATTGTTGAACAAGTGGCTTTCTTTGGTGTAGCATAGGTAGTATTATATCTTTGAATGGGGAGGTTGGAAGTGGGTGCAATTGAAATTGTGGTACTCTAGATATTATTTTGTTATAAAATTTTGCAACAACCCCTTCAATCTCCACAGTCCTAACAGATAATATAGTAAGATCATTTATAATGGTATCTAACTTGGACTTAGAAGATTTTATCATATTGATGTCTTGACCTCCAGCCATTCTAAGAGAAAGAAAAAATGAATCTATAAGAAGACAATATTAGTTTAGAGGAGGATAATCTGCAATCTTAAAAATACTTTAAAATCTTTAAGGAGAGAGGTGATCAATTCTCTTACAAGAGAGATAAAGCTCTAATATTATGATGAAAAAAATATCAATTTAGAAGAGGATAATTTGTAATCTTTAAAGCGCTAGTATACCTTCAAGAAGAAGAATAATCCACTTTGTAACAAGAAAGATCTAACTCTAATATTTAAGATGAAGGTAGTCTTGACAAACTATCAAGGACACAAGAATATAGAGCAAGAGACTTGAACTAAAATAAGGTTTCAAGAAGAAACCAATAAGAATTTAAATTAATTAAATGAGTATACAAACAACACAAAGAAAGATGACCTAAAACTCTTAGAGATGTATTGTCAAGACTAAAAAGCTTTTTAGCCTTGACTCCCATATATAGCTCCATCTAGGATGCTTTTTGAGCAACTTCCATCAAACTAAGAAGCTTCTTGAGTAGATTCTATCAATTGGGAAGCTTTTTGAGTTCCTTCTATCAATTTGAAAACTTCTCAAGCTCCTTCTACTAACTATGAAGCTTCTTGAGCTACTTTTATCAATTAGGAAGCTTCTCAATTGAATTTCACTAATTAAAAAATCTCTAGAATGTTCTAGAAGGTTTTGTAAATCTTTAAAGTATATATCCCTAATAATGGTGGGATATAAAGAAAATAATGGAGAAAGATGAATCAAGCAAAGTGAAAGATAAAGGTCCTGGTTATAAGCTCCAATCTAATATTGAGACATCCAGAGACATAAAAAGTATTTTAGAAGAAATTTTTTTGGATGTTAAGATAAAATTCACTCTAAAAAAGATTCTTAACATAGTTTAGAGGGATTTTCATAAACTAATCATTGATGTGATAAAGATAAAGAGACAGATGACAATTGAAGCTATTATGGTGGAAGCATTGGATACTTGTGTAATTAAAGATGAAGAGGAAGAGATAGAATAAGTATTTGTAGAATTTATATCATTAGAGTTTGGAAGCAGGGTTGATATGGAGGACAAGATTCAGATGAATCATGCCAAAGATATCAGAGGATAATAAATAAAGTACTGTCATATGACGTGGCCTTCTATCTGGGAATACACTGGATATCTAGCTGTGGAGAGTTTATTTAAAGCTTGATGGCAAAAATCCAACATGTGATTTGTCTTTAATAAAAAAAACAAATAATACAACAATCTCACAAAAGAAAAGTTATGTGTATAAACCTTCTTGTATTCAAGTAAGTTTGTACAAAAAAAATTCAAATTTCCACAAAAATCCTTCAAAACTTTGTTCACCCGCAAGGACTTATTTCTTGCTAAATTTTAGAATTAAATAACTCTTAATCCGAACATTCAATTTCTATAAAGTTTAGTTTAAAGTGTAGATGATCTTCTTAAGTTTTACCACAAGAAAAAATCAACCATTAATTCGTTTTCGATCGTCCGATATTTCAAAATTCCTAGCACATACTTAAAACCCTAACTCAGAGACACTTGAGCACTATTTTCCTTAAATCTCACAAATCCAAAATTCTAATGCCACAAAATATTTTCATATAGTCTTGTGATATAAACATATATACTCTTAAAAATTTTTAGCCAAAAATCTTTCAAATTGCCTAAGATATAGATCAAAATGTAACCACTATATAAGCAGGTCACGTACTACCCTAAAGTTTGTAAATACTAACTTCAACTCCCAATATCTCCTTTACACTAACTTGAATTTCATCAAGCTGTACATAAATAATATAGCCGTGAAAGTGTTCTCTCTAGTCCCAGTTGCCGATCCTTGATTGCTCTTTGTATGCACGAGTTATATCCAAAAGAGTGACAGTAGGTTCAAAATCAACACCTTAATTTTGAGCGCCTATAACTTCTTCATAAAAAGTGCAAATCACACAAAATTTTCACCTAAATCAGATCCAAAAACCTAAACCTTATGATTCTAGCCTCTTATGTTCAATTCTTTTCTAAAAACAAATCCTAACTCCTAATAAACCCTCGCGCAACCTCCTTGAAGCCCATTGGGCATGATTTTTGGCCAATTAGAATAGAGATTTTTATCATCCACCTCTTTTCATCCACACACATGGCCAAACTATCCTTTTTACACTAAAAACCTTTTTCTAACCCTTCTTCTTATAAGATTTATATACTTTGTACTTTAAGTACCAAATAAAAGGAATAAACTAAGATTTTAAAAGTCACCAATGTCTAACAAAGGTGACTTAAGATATATAAAAGTTACTATCAATATAAAATCAACCTCAAAATTACTATCAAAAGAAGAAATAAAGTTGTTTAAACCTCAATAATAATCTTTTTAATAGATTCCTTCTAAACTAACAATCTAACCACATCTTGTAACTAATAAAAGTTTATTGATATGGCTCTCATTTAGCTATTTAATAAATTATATATTAAATATACATGTACAATTTTTTCACATAGTAGCCGAACCACAACACAATAGTGCGTATCAATAAAATCCAATAAAAAAAGAAGATTATACAAAAAGCACATATTATCAAATTTTTAAAAGAATATAATGATGAAATGGGGAATAATAGCTATTCAATCTTTTATTAAGCTAAGGCTATTATAAAATATAAATAAAATTGAAAGATTCTAAAGATCTAGTCTTGGCCTTAATTGATTATAGATCAGAAATCAATATTATATTTAGGCGGATATATGAGAAGAATAAGTAGCCAATTGATATCAACTATAATTGTATGATTAGAGTTGTAAATAATTAACAAGGTGATTTATGAAGACCAAGATTAGAAATGTGGAGGTAGAACAGAACTTGTTTATATAAAATTCTACTATACATCCGATAATACTTAGTCAGTCTTATATTGCAATTGCAAGGATGGAAACTAAAATTTTGGATCATGGTTCATATTATGCCAGGATTTATAGTTGTAATAGAAATTAGGCTATATAATTTTTTATTATAAAGCCTATTTATAAAAAATATAGAAAATAATTAAGAAGAATGTCTTTAGACTTAAGTAACAACTTTGTAGATTTCTAAAGAGCATCCCTGTAAGATGGGGATATATGGATGTTAATAAATCATTTGCAAATTTCAATGAAAATAATATGAATTTTGGATTTTTAAACTTGATTGATAATGGATTTATGAGCATTTAAAAGACTAAAGATTTGGATTTTATAAATAAAAAAAGGATGAAGAAACAAGAGAAAAACTTAAAAAGAATGGATTTAATTTTAGATGATGAAGTTATAGTAGGAGTAATAGAAAAAGCAGGTTTAGAAGATGGTTTGGTATAAGTTTTAAAAAGATTAGCTATAAGCATGGATAAAGATGCTATAATTGAGATACATTTAAGAAAGGCTAATAAAGAACTAAAAAAAATTGTGATAAAAGATAGACTTATTATAAATTATAGGTTGAAATTTGAAGCCATAGTATAAACTAAAAATAAGATTGTAGCAAAGAAAGTAAAACTTGTAGCTATTCAATTACTACTTGATATTATAGAGTATATCAAGCAAATAATTAAAAAATCAGGTTTGAGAGAGAAACATGCAATTGTGCATCAATTTACACAAGAATTATTGATTAAATTGAAGATTGAAAGGGGTGATTTTTTAATATCAATGGAAAAAAATATATTTCAAGAAATACTTATTAGATATGATAAGATATTTGCCTTAACTTTTGATGAGATTGGATGTATAAATCTTAATATTGTAGTACTTATAGTAATCTTTACTATGCCACATATTCCATGGGGTTTAAAGCCTATACATGTATTTAGATCTTTGCTTCTAAAATTGATAGAATTGTTAAAAAAAAAAAAAAAGATGGATATTTTAAAACCCTCAATTGTTCCTTACTCTAATAAATGATTCACAATATTCAAGAAGTTAGGAATATTGGGATTTATTCAGAATATGCAACTAGCAAATAGAGTAGCTATTTGAAATATGAAATCAAGTCCTGTAATAGATGGGATAGCTGAATAATTTGTAGGTCATGCTATTTATTCCATTAAAGACTTATATTTTGGATATGACTAGTTGTAGCTAGTTGAAGATAATAGAGACTTAATTATCATGAAGACTATTTTGAATTTAATAAAGATGTATACCTTATTTTAAGGTGCAACCAACTCACTGGTTTATATATAAAATGTTATGAATCAAATATTGAATGAATTTGTGCATAAGAAGACCATTTCATTTTTGGATAATATATCTATAAAAGGATACAAAGAAAGAAATAAGAATGAAACTATAGATATAAAAGGTTGTAAGAAATTTATCAAGCAAGACATTGAAGATGTGGTTCAAATATTGGACAAGTTTGAGCCAATTAATTTGACATTATATGTGGAGAAATCAAACTTTGGAATTGATGAGATTGTAGTAGAAGAGTACATATGTAGTAGATATGACAAAAAATCAAACTTAAAAAAATTGATGCTATATTTAAAATAAAAATATATAAAAATATTATAAAAATTAAAAGATTTTTGGATACATGTGTATTTTATCAAATTGGAATTAGGATTCTTTTAGGTTTCCAGAAGAAACCTAGAAGAACTTGAATTAATTAGATGAGTATATAAACAACACTAAAAAAGATGAGTTAGAACTTCAAGAGATGCGTTGTCAAGACTAAAGAATTTTTCAACCTTGACCCCTATATATACTCCTGTCCAGGATGCTTCTTGATTGACTTCTATCAAACTAAGAAGATTCTCGAGCAGCTTCTACTAATTGGGAAGCTTCTTGAGCTCCTTCTACAAATTAGAAAGGTATTTGAGCTCTTCATTCTAACTAGGAAACTTCTCAACTACATTTTATTAATTAGAAAGCTTCTAGAATGTTCTAAAAGATTTTGTGAACCTCCAATGTCAGGTAGAGAGAATTTGCCTTGAAAAAACACTGGATTCTTAGCTGCTACTAGAATTAGCAGGGAACATGAGAGGAAGCCGTGCAAGTATCTTCTATACTTGTACAATATTTATTCAAGCTTCTATATTATACTTATATTATATTTATACAAAACTTGTACAAATATAAAATATAATCCTTTGAATAATACTTATATAAAAATAAAATATGATCTTTGTATAAAAAATAGAGTATAATCCTTGGTATAATACTTATACAAAATAGAGTATAATCCTTAGTATAGTACTTATACAAAATAGAGTATAATCCTTTGTATAATACTTATATAAAAATAGAATATAATCCTTGGTATAATACTTGTACAAATATTTGTATAAATATTATATATGATATTTATAAAATATCTATATAAATACTTGATATAAATACAAGTATATATACTTATATAATAAATATAAGCAAAGTATGTATATACTCAAGTATACCTCAAAATACAACCGCATATGAGGAAAACAAGTTATATAACAAGCTGAAACTAAATAAATCATTAAAAATTCATTCAAAGGTCAAATCAAGCATGCTTATAGCCTATAAAAATCTAATAACTCATTGTAAAACATATCAAAATTTCACAAATAGATGTCTTACCATGTAAAAGTTATGATTAAATAAAATAGGCACTAAAAATTCCCAGCAAATACAAAGGCAGCAAAGCTCCTCTTCACTTCAGCCTTTGTTGTGGTTGCTTCCCTTCTGCAAATTAGACATGCAATAGCTTTTTAGAAAGCTAACTCCATCATCTGACTTGTCTTAAAATTTTGCATGTATATCTTTCAAACTTCAGATTTTATAGCTAGTTGAATCTACTCCTCAAACCGTAGCAATAATTTGTCTTCTTGACACTTCACGGCTCATAAAGCTTTCATAGAAGCTTCAAATGCATTGATTTTTGATTTTGTGGAAAGTTTACATAAGCTAATATAAGCACCTTAAATATCAAGAAGTTATAAGAGATTGTCCAACTTGGGTGGTTGAACAAAGTCTCTATGCGTCTTCATTAGGTGGCAACAGACCCTTTTCCACTCTCAAGCTCACAACTTTCTCTTTCCAACTCCAAATACTACAAGAGATAGCTTGATAGAAAGCTAGCACAATTTTCCACACTTTCTACAAATTTCACTAAGAAAGATTCGAAATCAAACTTGCAGTGGTAGCTCGAATTTTCTACCGTCACCTTTCGATGGCAGCAAACCTTATTCCACTAAAACAAGCATAACTTTTTGCTCATAACTTCAATAAAAGCAAGTAAGTAGGTTCTAGAATTCCCACTACTCAAAGAACATACGCTTCAATTTTCATAACAAATACTTCTATACCCTTGGAGCTATCTCTCTCAAAAATTCACTGCTCAAAAACTACAAGCCTTAAGTCCAACAAGAGGAGTATTCTCCCCTTTTCCTCCACATCAGTCCATGTCACATCCACATGGACAGCCAAAATCCTATTGGATAGGGCCTATTCATCCCCATAATCTTCTTTCTTATCCCTTACAAGGTCCATGCTACCTCAAAGTCAACAAGAAAGATAAAACAACCTTTACCTTTCTTCTTAGTACAAAAGAATCTATTCTAAGATATAAATAACGTAGGAAAAAAACAAATAGCTATCTTAATTCACTAATTAATTGGCTAAAATGAATCCTCTCCTTATAATATCTTCTAAAATAGCCTCTAACACTCACATATGTAATAACAATAAATATAAAATATATAATATTTTTACACACTGCACGTAAATGCTGCATGACACTAGAGTGTATGTCTCTAAAGAAGAGCTTGAACTTACTACATACGTTGTCATATAGTGATACAACCATAAGGTGAAAGAAAGAAGGAATGATTAAAATATATAGGAGCTTAAATAAAAATATTTTAGCAAATTATCTTAGAATTATTGATAATAGAGAAGAAAGTAAAAAAAAGTTCAAATATTAATATTATCTTTTTATAAAAGAGGCTTTTATTTACTTTATATGGCCATAAATAAGATAAAATAAAGTATATTAGAAAAATTAATAATATAGGCATCTTTAGAGAAGACTTAAGGTGAGAGTTTAGAAACTTTTACCTTACAAATCTTAGAGTTGATACCCAGAGAGGACCAGTTATGAGCTTGGGTCGAAATCAAACCCTGAGATATAAAACTACAAGCTTATGGTAGGTTGAAGGGATCTTTTGCAGATCAAAAAATTAGGTTAGTAAGAAGACTTAAAAAGGTGTGTTTAAGATGTGTTTGATTAGGATTTAATTAAGATTTATTTAGAATTTGATCAAAGTTTGATTAGGATTATTAAAATTTATTTAAGATTTGATTAGAATTTGATTAGGATTTGATTAGGATTATTAAGATTTATTTAGGATTTGATTAGGATTTGATTAAAATTTGATTAGGATTATTTAGGATTTGATTAAGATTTGACCAAGGTGTTTAAGGTTTGACCAAGGTGTTTCATATTTAGCTAGGATTTGTTTAGGATTTGATCAAAATATTTAGAATTTATTTAGAATTTGATTAAGATTGTCTAAGATTTTTTAAAAATTTAATTAGATTTATTTAGGATTTGATTAGGACTTGATTAGAATTTGACTAGGATTTATTTAAGATTTGATTAAGATTTAATTATGATTTATTTAGAATTTGACCAATATTTAATTATGATTTATTTAAGATTTGATCAAGATTTGATTAGGATTATTAGGATTTATTTAAGATTTGATTACAATTTTATTAGGATTATTTAAAATTTAATTAAGGTTATTAGAATTTGAGTAGGATTTGATTAGGATTTGATTAGGATTCAACTAGGGTTTAGTTAGGATTTATTTAGAATTTGATCAGGATTTGACTAAGATTTATTTAAGATTTGACCAAAGTATTCAAGGTTTGTTTAGAATTTGTTTAGAATTATTAAAATTCATTTAGGATTTGATTAGAATTATTAAGATTTTTTTAGAATTAGATTAGAATTATCTAAGATTTGATTAAGATTTGACTAAGATTTAAAAAGGATTTATTTAGAATTTTATTAGGATTATCTAGGATTTGATTAAGATTTATTTAAGATTGCTCAAGATTTATTTAGGATTTAATTAAAATTTGGTTAGGATTTTTTAAAGATTTGAGTAGGATTTGTTTAAGATTTGATTAAGATTTGTTTAAGATTTGATCAAGATTTGATTAGGATTATTAAGATTTATTTAGAATTTGATTAAGATTTGATTAAGATTATTTAAGATTTGATTAGGATTTAACTAAGATGTTTAAGGTTTGACCAAGATTTGGCTAGGATTTGATTAGTGTATTTAGGATTTGTTTAAGATTTGATTATGATTATCTAAGATTTATTCAAGATTTGATTATGATTTGTTTAGAATTTGATTAGAATTTGATTAGAGTTTGGCTAGGATTTGTTTAGGATTTGATTAGAATTTATTTAAGATTTGACCAAGGTTTGATTAGCATTATTAGGATTTGATTAGGATTGTTTAGGATTTGATTATGATTATTAAGATTTGACTAGGATTATTAGGATTTAACTAGAATTTGATTAGGATTTGATGAAGGTTCAACCAAGGTTTGATTAAGATTTATTTAGGATTTAATCAAGGTATTTAAGATTTGTTTAGAATTTAATTAGGCTTATTTAGGATTTGATTAGGATTTATTTAAGATTTGATTAGGATTTAATTAAGATTTGTTTAGAATTTGATCAAGATTTGACTAGGATTTGTTTAAGATTTGACCAAGATATTTAAGATTTATTTAGAATTTGATCAGGATTATTAAAATTTATTTAAGATTTGATTAAGATTGTTAGGATTTGTATAGGATTTGATTAAGATTATCTAGGATTTGATTAAGATTTGATTAAGATTTGACTAAGATTTGTTTAGGATTTGATTAGGATTATCTAAGATTTGTCTAAGGTTTGATTAGGATTATCTAAGATTTGTGCAAGGTTTGATTAGAATTTATTTAGGATTTGATTATGACTTGATTAGAATTTGGCTAGAATTTATTTAGGATTTGAATAGGTGTCACGGACATAAGAATTATTCCAATAACTATCTAGTTAATATAGATTAATAGAAGTAGGTAAAATAAGTTAATTTGATAATATCTTAGAAAGAAGCTTTCTAGAAGCTTTATACATGCGAAATCACCTTTATACATGTCTATAGGTGATTGGTAGGTTAGAAACTTGGTCAACAAGCTAACCACGTGTTGCACATATTGATAGCTTGTGGAATAAGCTAGCCATATGTTACACATGTTGGTAGCTTGCGGAACAAGCCAAGTACGTGGCGCACATGTGGGAAACTTGTCGTGAAAATTTGATATGTGTCTTGCAAATTTATATATAGAGAATATGATTTATATATAGAGAATATGATGCAATCCGTATTGTAACCAACAAGATTTACATCCTACGACAAGGCAATCAATCAGTGTTGTTATATGCTTCACAATTTTGACAACTAGCAACTGATATCAAGTGGGATGATGTTGCACTCATCAGCCAATTTTTCTATTGATTACAATATGAGATAAAAAAATTAATGCTCAATTTATCCAATCCTCACATATTAAATTAAGCAATTAATTTTGCTGTGAAGTGTGACAATCAATTTTTTGAATTTTGATCCGAGAATCGTACAAGGGAGCATCAACATTATTATTCAATGGCAACATCACCATCCTCACAAAATATACATTCAAAAGTAGAAGACATGCAAATTGATGCAATACGTTTTAAACTTCTTACTGAACAAGAAAAGATTCGATGTTGACAAGAAGGATTATGTTTATATTGTGGAGAAACTAAGCACACTGTTCAATATTATCTAAAGAAATGACACAACTACAAAATGAGGAGTACGGCTGTTAAAGAAGACAACATGTCAAAAAATAAATTTGTCCAGCTACAATAAGGACCGTTGTCATGTTGTGGTTTGGCTATTATGTGAAAAAATTATATCTGTATATTTAATATATAATTTATTAAATAGCTAAATGAGAGCCATATCAATGGACTTTTATTAGTTAGAAGATGTGGTTAGGTTGCTAGTTTAGAAGGAATCTATTAAAAAGATTATTATTGAGATTTATACAACCTTATTTTTATTTTTGATAGTAAATTTGAGATTGATTTTATATTGATAGTAACTTTTGTATATCTTAAGTCGCCTTTGATAGACATTGGTGATCTTTAAAATCTTAGTTTATTCCTTTTATTTAGTGCTTAAAGCACAAAGTATGTAAATCTTATAAGAAGAAGGATTAGAAAAAGGTTTTTAGTGTAAAAAGGATAGATTGGCCATCTATGTGGATGAAAAGAGGTGGATGATAGAAATCTCTATTCTAATTGGCCAAAAATCATGTCCAATGGGCTTCAAGGAGGCTGCCTAAGGATTTATTAGGGATTAGGGTTTGTTTTTCAAGGAGAATCGAGCATAAGAGGCTAGGATCATAAGGTTTAGGTTTTTGGATCTGATTTAGGTGCAAATTTTGTGTGATTTGCACTTATATGAAGAAGTTATAGGCGCTCAAAGTTAAGGTGTTGATTTTGAATCTACTGTCACTCTTTTGGATATAATTTGTGCATACAGAAAGCAATCAAAGATTGGCAACTAGGATTGGAGAGAGCGCTTTCACGGCTATACTATTTATGTGCAGCTTGATGAAATTCAAGTTAGGATGAAGGAGATATTGGAAGTTGAAGTCAATGCTTACAAACTTAAGGGCAGTAAGTAATCCACTTACATAATAGTTATATTTTGAGCTATATCTTAGGCAGTTTGAAAGATTTTTGGCTCAAATTTTTCAAGAATGTATATGTGCATATCACAAGACTATGTGCAAAAATGTTGTGGCAGTAGGATTTTGGATTTGTGAGATATAAGGAAAATAGTACTCAGGTGTCTTTGAGCTAGGATTTTAAGCACTTGCTAGGGATTTTGAGATATCAGATGATCAAAAATGAATTTACAATTGATTCTTTCTTGTGATGAAATTTAAGAGGATAGTCTGCACTTCAAAGTAAATTTTATAGAAATTGAATAGTTGGATTAAGAATTATTGAACTCTAAAGTTCAGTAAGAAATAAGTTCTTACCGGTGAATAAAGTTTTGAAGGGTCTTTGTAGAAATTTGAACCCTTTTTGTACAAACTTACTTGAATATAAGAGGGTTTATATATATAATTTTTTTTTATAAGATTGTTGTATTATTTTTCCTTTTTATTAAAGACAAATCACCTATTGGATTTTTGCCATCAAGTTTGAAATAAACTCTCTACAGCCAAGTACCCAATATATTCCGAGATAAAAGGCCACGTCATACAACACCGTGCAGTTGGAACCTTATACAATTCCTAGTAAAGGTCCTATTTTTTCTTTAGAACCCTCTCCTTATTTTATAATAAATATATATTTAGAACCAAAAAACTACACAACCTCTGCCTTATTAGATTTAGGAGCCTCAACATGCTTTCTAGATGAACAATTTGTTAAGAATTGTAAAATATCTTTAATACAAAAAACTAAATCCGTATATGTAGAAGTCATAGATGGTTGTCCATTATCTTTTGGAGATGTCACTCATGAAATCCATCCTATAAAAATAACAATAGATGATCATAATAGCTATGTAACCTTTAACATAATTAAATCTCTGTCTAATCCAGTTATTTTAGATTTATCATGGCTAGAATAATATAACCCTCAAATAGATTGGAATTCTCGTAGACTTGACTTTTCTCAGAATATTATTAAATATCTTGCCAATCAAATAAAAAGCTATAAGTCTAGTATAGTAAAATCAGTACTTATAGGTACAAAAGCTTTTATACATACAGCAAAAGAAGGATCAACTTTTGTTATTTATGCCACATCCGTTTTTGTTGATGGAAAGACTTTAAATGGCATTCTAAGCTAATATCTGGATTATCATGATGTTTTTGAGAAAAAGAATATAAATATTCTTTTGGAGCATCAAATATATGATTGTTCAATTGACTTCAAAGATGGAGCTGAGCCTCTATTTGGACCAATCTATAACTTATCACAAAATGAGCTGGTTGAAGTCAAGGAATACATTAATGAAAACTTAGCCAAGAATTTTATACATCATTCAAAATCTCCAATAGGAGCTCCTATTTTGTTTCTAAAGAAAAAAGATAGATCATCACGGATGTGTGTAGATTATCGAGGACTCAATAAGATTACTATCAAGAATAAATATCCTCTACCATTGATATCTGGACTTCTGGATCAATTGAATCAAGCTAAGATCTACATAAAAATAGATCTATGAAGAACGTACAACTTGGTCCGTATCAAAGAAGGAGATAAATAGAAGAATGCTTTTCAAACAAGGTATGGGCATTTTGAATATAATGTTATGCTTTTTGGACTCACAAATGCACTAGTTGTTTTTCAACATCTCATGAATGATATTTTTCATGAATTTTAGATGATTTTTTTATCTGTTATTTAGATGATATTTTAATCTACTCTAAGGACATAAAAGAATATGAATTACATATTCGTCGTATATTACAAAAACTTAGAGATACCAGATTATATGCCAAGATGGAAAAATATGTATTTCACACTACTCAAGTTGATTTCTTAGGCTACATCATTTTGAATAATGGTCTTATGATGGATCCTAAAAAAGTCTAGACAATCATAGATTGGAAGATTCTAAGAACAGTAAGGGATGTGCAATGCTTTTTGGGATTTGCCAATTACTACCAAATCTTTATCAAGAATTTTTCTTAAATTACAGCTCTACGTATACGTCTAACTTGTAAAGACAAACTCGATTGGAATAAAGAAGCAAAAGCATCGTTTGAAGCATTGAAAATAGCTTTTATTTCTGCACCAATCTTGTATTGCATTGACTTCTCTAAGATATTTTTTATGGAAATAGATACATCAGACTTTCCTTTGAATGTAGTATTGTCACAAATAGGAATAGATGACAAATTCCACCCAATAGTTTTTTATTCTAAGAAATTTTCAACAATAGAGATCAATTACAAAATCTACAATAAAGAACTTCTTACAATTGTAGATTCTTTTCAAGAATGGTGCCACTATTTAGAAGGTGCTTCTAGTCCAGTTATTATATATACAAATCATAAGAATCTCAAGTACTTCATGTCAACACGCATGTTAAATCATCATCAAGTTCATTGGAGTATGACTTTATCAAGATTCAAGTTCATCATCACTTATTGGCCAGGAAAACAACAAGATCTATCTGATGCTCTTTCTAGATGATTGTATCTTGCATCAAAAGAAAAAAATATAGCTTTTGATCAATAAAAAATGATCCTCTTGAAATCAGAGCAATTTCATATTTGAGCAATAATATCAACATTGACTATTGATTTAACATTTTTCAAGTAAATCCAATTAAGTATGCTTTCAAATCCTCTTGTTTATGATCTTAAGAATAATTCTTTTAAATATCATGATACTTCAAAGTTTAAGTTCATGGACAACTTACTTTTTTTGAAGGACTTTTATACGTCCCAGAAGGTGAAGCACGACTATGTGCTTTTGAAGCTCGTCACAACTTCCCCGCAGTTGGACATTTTGGATACTATAAGATCTTGGAGCTAATTTCAAGAGATTTTTGGTGGCCTCAAATGTGAAAGGCTATTAAAGAGTTTGTGTAATCGTGTGATGTTTGTTCAAGATTGAAAACTCCTCGTCATTGACTTTACAGACTTTTCCAACCATTACCTATACCAAAACAATTTTAGTCTTTTATTTCTATGGATTTCATCACGGATCTTCCTAATTCAAGTTCATATGATTCTATATTTGTGATTGTAGATCATTTCACCAAGATGACATATTTTGTCCTATGTACAAAATCTATCATAGATAAAGAAACAGCTAAATTCTTCCTTGACAACATCTATCGCTATCATGAATTTTCAAGGGATATTATATCAGATAGAGGGACACACTTTGTATCAAGATTTTGGAGAATACTTTTTAAGATTTTAAAGGTGGACATAAAGCTATCTTCAGCTTTCTATCCTCAAACTGATGGACAAACGGAGCAAGTAAACCAAGTCTTGGAGCAATATTTGAGGTGTACCATCAACTATCAACAAGATGATTAGACAATCGTCATGAACATAAGATTTATTTTAATAAATTATCTAATTAATATAGATCAATAGAAGTAGGTAAAATAAATTAATATAATAAATATCTAATAGACAAGCTTCCTAGAAGCTTCATAAACACGGAATCACTTTTATACATGTCTATAGGTGATTGCTACGTTAGAAATTTGGTCAACAAGCTAGCCACATGGCACACATGTTGGTAGCTTGTGGAATAAGCTAGCCATATGTCACACATGTTGGTAGCTTGCGGAACAAGCCAAGTATATGGCGCACATGTGGGAAACTTGTCGTGCAAGTTTGACACGTGTCTTGCAAATTAGACACGTGTAAGAGGTCCTATAGAATATCGCCACATAGCTCTTAATTAGATAGTATTTATAGAGACAAGAGTGAAGACTTTTTCACTCTTGTCAACTCCTTTCCTGATCCTGGTCTAGTTTCAAGAGTCTTCATGTTTTTAGTCTTTGGCAATAGCCATTCCAGTTTCCTTTTGAATATATATACTTTCTGATTCTTATTTTGTGACTTTTCTTTGATACAATTTTCATTAGATTATACATCTTTTTGTAGTTCATGTCTTTGAAAGATTGACAAGAGTACACATATAATATCAGAGCTTTATCTTTTTTTGATTAAGAATAGATTACCCCTTTCTCTTGATAAGACATAAGCATTTTAGAAGTTGTGGAGTATCTACTTCTAAACTGATATTGTTTCTAGAATTTTTTCTTTTGAGTGTATTATTCTACATTTCTTAAAGTGAGAGTAGACACCTTCCTTCTTATTGTATTATCATGGCACAGCTTGTAGAAATAAAGAGTGCAATAGCTCAAATGCAAGAATAAATGAGAGAGCTAATGCTTGCAATGCATCAACTCAGTTTACCACTACAAGGAGGAACAAGATTAGCAGGAAGTGAAGATATAGAGATGGTTGGAGTTGTGTTAATATCTACACCAAATCATACTACCTCACCTATGATGGAATACTGTTCAAACATTAGAGAACCAAAAATTAGTTTACTTGAGAAGTTTGATGGCACAAGATCTAAGTTTTGAAGATTCATCAATAAGGTACAATTGGTGATTGAACTTCAACCTTAGAGTTATCCTATGATGTCGTGTTGCAGCACGTTCATATAGTGAAAGGTATAGATAAGAGTAATTTATATTTAATACTTGATTATTTTAATTCAATGTAAACTTAAGATACTTAAGAAAAGGGTTATGGAAGCCTCTTAGATTATTTTCTTGTTTTAATAGCTAACAGACAAAAGTTAGTTGTTAAAGTTTTTTTCTAGGCTATACAAACTCTATTATTAAATTTGAAAAGCCATAAGTTAATTAATATAGAATAGAAAAGAAAAATAGTTATTATGGTTGATACTAGGATTAAGTTGAGGATAGGATTTAACTTAAAAATCCTTAGAATTAGTTGAATTGATACCCAAGGAAAGACCGGGTATGAGACAGGATTGAAATCAGACCTCTAGAGACAAAAACGACCACCGAAGGCAAGAAACGGGGACAGTCGAAGATCGGCAATTAGGATTAGATAGCTAGCTTAAAAGGAATTTCAAGAATATTTAGCTTGCAACCATAGGGTTTTGGAAGACTTAGCAATTGCTATTCAAAATCAGGATTTGTATTGGTGATTTGGGTTTTTATATAAGACAATGATGGCTTGCATTGTTGAGTGATTCCTAAAATTTGTGAAGCATCTATGGTTTAAAATTTGATATTATCTGGATTGTTGGGTGTGCTAAATGTATACAAAAATTTGTGTTAATCTAGCAATGCAATCAGGAGATATTTGAATTTTAATACAAAGGGTTGTCGGAAGTTGGCAGTTTAGGGTTGGATAGGATTTTTGTGATAACTAAAGATCCACTAATTGGATCAATGTAATTTTTAATATGCTAATAGAAGACTTTTAGGTTGAGCTACATATCAAATTTGAGCTGAAGTTAACTATGAAAGAAGGAGAAATCACCACTGGAGTTTCTACATCAATCTTCAAGTTGGTGGCCGAGTGTCATCAGTGTGCTTTTTGGGCGTTTTCTTGCAATCCGTAAGTTGGATTGGGTTAAATTTTTTTAAGCATGTAAAAGGCTTATACCAGCATGTGTATGCAAAATTTCACACTAAGGGCATAGTTAGATTAAAAATTATAGCTTCTCAAAGTTCACTAATTAGAATTAGGGCTTATAAATAAAAATAAAAATTGCTTAATTATAAAGGAAACGAAGTAATTGGGGTATATGTAAGGTTGATTTTATTAAGAGGAGTGTTTTTAAATACTTTTGAATTGAAGCTCAAATTATATTCCTTATATATGGATGAAACCTATTAGAGTTTCTTGAGTATTTGCAAACAGTACTTTATCTTCTACAGCCAAGTGCCTGGTGCATTTCCGAACGAGACAACACGTAATATGACAACGCAAAGATCTCAAGTTAGGTTTATTGGAATGTTACTTTCAAGATCTGCTTTATTGTGATTTTTATCTTTTCTTGAACGACGTGATCCAATATTGGATAATATGGAGGCATTTTTAGCAGAATTTTGATCCATGTATGAAAAACATGATGCAATTTGTGTTGCCACCAATAAGATTTGCATCCTATGACAAGGCAATCGATCAGTGTCATTATATGCTTCACAATTTTGACAACTAACAACTAATATCAAATAGGATGATGTTGCATTTATTAGCCAATTTCTCTATGGATTATAATATGAGGTAAAAAAATTAATGTTCAATTTATCCGATCCTCAAACATTGAATTAAGCAATTGATTTTGCTGTGAAGTGTGACAATCGACTTTTTGAGTTTTAATCCGAGAGTCGTACAAGAGAGCCTCAACGTTATTATTCAATGGCAACATCAACGTCCTCACAAAACGTACATTTGAAAGTAGAAGACATGCAAATTGATGCGATATATTTTAAACCTCTTATTGCATAAGAAAAGATTCGGTATCGTCAAGGAGGATTATGTTTACATTATAGAGAACCTAAGCACATTGCTCAACATTGTCCGAAGAAACAACACAACTACAAAATGAGGAGTACGGCTATCAAAGAAGACAACATATTAGAAAATGAATTTGTCCAGCTGTAATAGGGACCATACAACTGGAATCTTGTATATTTCCTAGTGAAGGTCCTATTTTCTCCTTAAAACCCTCTCTTTGTTTTATAATAGATGTATATTTAAGACCAAAAAACTATAGAGCCTCTGCCTTATTAGATTCAGGAGCCTCAGCATGCTTTCTAGATGAACAATTTGTTAACAATCGTAAAATATTTTTAGTACAAAAAACTAAACCCGTACATGTAGAAGTCATAGATAGTCATCCATTGTCTTCTTGAGATGTCACTCATGAAATCCATCCTATAAAAGTAATAATAGTTGATCATAATAGCTACGTAGCCTTTAACACAATTAAATCTCCATCTAATCCAATTATTTTAGGTTTATCATGGCTAAAAAAATATAACCTTCAAATAGCTGGAATTCTCGTAGACTTGATTTTTTTTAGAATATCATTAAACATTCTGTTGATCAAATAAAAAGCTATAAGCCTAGTATACTAAAACCCGTACTTATAGGTGCAAAAGCTTTTAGACATGCAGCAAAAAGAAGATCAACTTTTGCTATTTATGCCACATCCATTTTTGATGCTGGAAAGACTTTAAGTGGCATTCCAAGCCAATATCTAGATTATGAAGACTTTTTTGAGAAAAAAAAGTGCAAATATTCTTCCGGAGCATTGTCCATACGACTATTCAATTGACCTCAAGGAAGGAACTCAGCCACCATTTGGACCAATCTATAATTTATCAGAAGATGAATTAGCTGAAGTCAAGATGTATATTGACAAGAATTTGGCCAAGAATTTCATACGCCATTCTAAATCCCCAACAAGAGCTCTAACTCTATTTGTGAAGAAAAAGGATAGATCATTGTGGATGTATATTGACTATTGAGGACTCAACAAGATAACAATCAAGAACAGATATCCATTATCTTTGATATTAAGACTCTTTGACCAGTTAAATCAAGCTAAGATCTATACAAAAATAGATCTAAGAGGAGCATACAATCTAGTATGCATCAAAGAAGGAGATGAATGGAAAACTGCATTTCAAACCAAGTACAAATATTTTGAATATAATGTCATGCCTTTTGGACTTACAAATGCACCAACTGCTTTTCAACATCTCATGAATGATGTAATTTAGTCATCTGCTACCTAGACGATATTTTGATCTATTCTAAGAATGTAGTAGAACATGAAATATATGTTCGTCAGGTATTATAAAAATTTAGAGATGCAAGATTGTACGCCATGATAGAAAAGTGTGTATTTCACACTACTCAAGTTGATTTCTTAGGATACATCATTTCAAATGATGGTCTCATGATAGATTCTAAGAAAGTCCAAACAATTATGAATTGGAAGATTCCAAAGACGGTAAGAGATGTCCAATGTTTTTTGAGATTTGCCAATTATTATCGGATCTTCATCAAAGACTTCTCTCAAATTGCAGCTCCACTTATGCGTTTGAGTTGTAAAGACAAATTTCAATAGAATCAAGAAGTGGAAGCAGCATTTGAAGCTTTGAAGACATCGTTTGTTTCTGCACCAATCTTGTATCAAGTTGACTTTTTTAAGGCATTTTTTATGGAAACAGACGTATCAGACATTGCCTTGGGTGCGGTTTTGTCACAAATGGGAACAGATGACAAATTTCATCTAGTAGCTTTTCATTCAAGAAAATTTTGAGCAATCAAGATCAATTATGAAATCCACGACAAAGAACTTTTTACAATCATGGATTCTTTTTAAGAATGGCATCATTTTCTAGGAGGGGCTTCTAATTCAATCATCGTGTACACGGATTATAAGAACCTCAAGTATTTTATGTCGGTACGTGTGTTGAATCATCGTCAAGCTCATTGGAGTATGTCTTTGTCAAGATTCGAGTTCATTATTACTTATCGGCCAGGAAAACAACAAGGTTTGTCTGATGCCATTTCTAAACGTTCTTGTTTTGCACCAAAAGAAGGAGATGCAGCTTTTGAGCAACAAAGAATGGTCCTTTTGAAACCAGAGCAGTTTCATCTTCGAGTTATGAAATCAATATTGATTGTTGATTCAACTTTTTTTAAGCAAATTCAGTCAAGTAAGTCCTCAGATCCTCTTGTTCATGATATCAAGAATAATTCTTCCAAGTCTTATGATTCTTCTAAATTCGAGTTCAAGAATAATCTACTATATTTCGAAGGATGCCTATATGTTCCAGAAGGAGAAGCATTTTTACGTGTTCTTTAAGCATGTCATGATTTTTCAACGGCAGGATATTTTGGATACAACAAGACTTTGGAACTTATATCAAGAGAATTTTAGTGGCTTCAATTGTGGAAGGTAGTCAAAGACTTTGTACAATCATGTGATATCTACTCAAGATCAAAGACTCCTTGTTATCAACCTTTTGGGCTTCTTCAACCATTACCTATTCCAAAACAATCATGGTCTTCTATTTCTATGGATTTCATCACAGATCTTCCAAGCTCAAGATCTTATGACTCTATATTTGTGATAGTAGATCGGTTCACCAAGATGGCACATTTTGTGCCATGCACAAAATCTATCACAGGTGAAGAAACAACTAAGCTTTTTATTGATAATATCTATCACTATCATGAATTACCTAAGGATATTATATCGGATAGGGAAACTCAATTTGTGTCAAGATTTTGGAGAATCCTTTTCAAGATCTTAAAAGTGGACATAAAATTATCTTCAGATTTATATCCTTAAATTGATGAACAAACAGAGCACGTGAACCAAGTCTTGGAGCAGTACTTAAGGTGTATCATCAACTACCAACAAGATGATTGGATAGCTCTATTGCCATTGGTAAAATTTGCTTATAATAATACAATATATTCTTCTATGCAACAAATACCTTTCTTTGTCAATTATGGTTACCACCCACGCCTTGATGCTTTTGACTTTTCAAAAATTGATAATCCAGCGGCAAAAGATTTGGCAAATCGTTTGTCAAAGCTACATACAATAATGAAGGTGCAATTAAAAGAAGCTCAAGAACAAAAAAAAATAAATATAGATGCATATCGCAAGGAACAACCATAATTGAACGTGGAGGACAAGGTATGGTTTCTTCGTCACAATATCAAGACTATTTGTTGTTTTATTATAATTGCTTATAATATGTAAAATCCACTCAAAATACATAATATGTTTATAGATTTAGATATATGTTAGAATGATTAGTAAAGTAAATTAAAAAGAATTGGTGTAAAAAAATTTATTTTAAATTTTTACTTCATTTGGTTATGGGATTTAAATTACATATATCTAAATATTTAGTATGAAGCCTTGAGAGAAGGTGGGAGCCTAAGGATGAAAATTGAAGATTGAAGGAATTGTATGAAAGCTTTTGGAGATCAGGAGGTGCAACTAGAAAGGTGATTTCAAGCTCTACATTTGATGAAGAATAATTACTACAATTAGAATTTTAAAGAAGGAGATATTGGGAGTCAAAGACAGCAGATCGAATTCCAAGGTAGTAAGTAGACCGTTTTGTTGATAGTAATGGGATTTGCCATATCTTGAGTTTTTGGACGAATTTTTGTCTCAAACTTTCTAAGAAGGTGTTTTATTATGCTAAGTAGCTATATATCAAAGTTTCATAGGATTTGAAATATTAGATTGTATAATATGAAGAATTTAGTACACAAGTGATTGTAAACAAGGATTTGAAGCTACTGCTAGGTTTTTGACTAAGTTAAAGATTGGAGGTGGTGAATTCTTGAAAACACCACAAAGAATGATGTTTTAAGAAGTGCTTATTAGACATGGTAAGGCATTTGCTTTAACTTCTAATGAAATTGGATGTGTGAATCCTAGTATTGTAGCATCTATGGTAATTTTCACTGTGCCTCATGTTCCATGGGATTTAAAGCCTATACTTGTACCTAGAGCTTTGCTTCCTAAATTGATGGAGTTATTAAAAGAAAAGGTGGAGATGGGTATCCTTGAACCTTCAATTGCTCTCTATTCAAATAAATGATTCACTGTATTTAAAAAAATCAGGGGCATTGAGATTCATTCAAGATATACAACCAGCAAACAGAGTGACTATTTGAAATATGGGATCAGGTCTTGTAGTGGATGAAATAGCTGAACAATTTTCCGATCATACCATCTATTCTATTGGAGATTTATATTTTGGATATGATCAATTTCAACAGGCTAAAGAAAATAGAGATTTGACCACTATGAAAACTTCTTTGGATTTAATGAAGATGCGTATCTTATCTCAAGGTGCAACCAACTCAGTGGCTCATATATAAAATGCTATGAACCAAATATTATATGAATTTGTACCTGAAAAGACCATCCCATTTTTGGATAATATACCTATGAAGGGTTGCAAGGAAGAAGATAAGGATGAAACTCTGGATGCTATAGGTTGCAGATAGTTTATCAAGCAGCACATTGAAGATGTGGCTCGGATATTGGAGAAGCTTGAGTCAGTTAATTTGATATTATCTATGGAGAAATCAAGCTTTGGAGTTGGTGAAATTCTGGTGGTGGGACACATGTGTGGCAAGTATGGTAGAAAACCAAATCCAAAAAAAATTGATGCTATATCTAGAATGAAGGCATGTGAAAGTGTTATAGAAGTTAGAAGATTTTTGGGTGCATGTGTATTCTATCACATTTGGGTGCCTCACTTTGCACATATCTCAGAGCCACTATATAAATTATTAAGGAAGGGTAAGAAGTTTATGTAGAAGGATAAACAAGAAGTAGCTATGAAAAATTTGAAGAAGATTTTCAGTTCACGGCCTGTCTTTAGATAAGTAGATTATCAATGTGAGAGACCAGTGGTTGTAACAGTGGATACAAGTCCAACAGCAATTGGATGGGCTATTGGACAAGATGATGAAGAGGGAAGGAGGTTTGCTATAAGATTTATAATCAGGATTCTTACAGAAAGACAAAGGGCTTATCAACAAGTTAAAAGAAAACTTTAGGGAGTACTCACTGCTCTAAAGACTGAGAGGAATTATTTGATCGGAGCTAGAGTGGTTTTGGAGACAGATTGTTTGCCTTTATTTGGGATGGGAATCAACTGCACTACTCCAGACATTGCTATATTGAGATGGATAGCCTATATAAAAACATTGAATCCTGTTTTGATATACAATACTGGTAAAAAGAACTCAGTGGCAGATATGTTATCTAGAGCTAGATATACCTTTGAAGAGGAGATGATGGTATATGAAGATGGTGAACATCAAGAAGAGAGGAACTACGGGTATTCATTTGCTACTAATGGAATGGATTTTGGAGATGAGGATTAAATCTTCTATGGAGATTTATATGAAGACAGGCTGAGGGATATTGGAATTTATTTAAGTACAATGAGGAGGCAAGAAGGCTGGATGGATAAGACTTTCAAGGATATTAGGCACCAATCCTATACTTATTTACTTAAAGATAGATTTTTATGGAAGAGGCCTAAAAGGGGTGATAAAATTCTATTGAGGGTGGTGGGAGACCTTGAAACCAAGAATAAAGTTTTGAAAGAATTTCATAATACACTCTGGGCAGGACATAGAGGAGTTTGGACCACTTATACTAAGATCAAGGAGAGATATTGGTGGAAGGGCTTGTACAAGGATGTTGAAGATTTTGTGAGTTCATGTATAGAGTATTAGCTACAATCTAAGGTCAGATATAGAGATGGGCTACATCCTACTTATCTACTTGCTATATATTTTCAAAAGATGATTGATTTGGTAGCTATGCCATCAGGACTTTGGGGCATAAAATATTTGGTTCTGACAAGAGAAGAACTATCAAATTATGTTGAAGGGAGAGCATTGAGAACCAAGACTACAGAAGCAATATGTAGATTTATATTAGAAGATATTTTTAGCAGATATGGAAGCATTGGAAGCATGAGAGTTGATAGAGGAGAATTGGATGCTGTTGAAGCAAGAAAATTCTTTAGCAGGTATGGAGTTCAACTAAAGTTGACTACTTCTTATAATCCTTGAGCTAATGGAAAGAGTGAGAGGGATCACCCTCCTATCATTTATGCATTGATCAAGGCATGTAAAGGTAAGCCAATTCAATGGCCTAAGCTACTTCTATTTGCTTTATGGGCTGATAGGACTACTCACAGTATTGTCACTAGTTATATGCCCATAGAGTTGATGTTAGGACACAAGTCTATGATGCCCGCTGAAGAAATATATCCTACATGGATGTTTTTATCTTAAAAAGATGGCATTGATAGAAAAAAATTATTAGAGCTCCGGATAGAATAGTTGGGAAGGTTACCTGAGGACCTATAAATTGCATTTGAAAGGTTAAAAGAAATAAGGTTGAAAAATAAAGAAAGATTTGATAAGACTCATAGATTAAGGCCTAAGCCTATAAAAGTTGGAGATTGGGTTCTAGTTTATGATAGTAGTTTAGAACATCAATATAATACTGAAAGAAAATTTGTAAAAAAATAAAATTTTAGCAGATTTGAACGATTAGATTAAAAGTTATAGGTTAATGAAGTTTGGAAAAAATTCCCCTCCTACGGATGAATGAGGGTTTAGAGTATTTTGATATAATTGAGTGTTTTTGTAAAATAAGGCTTAAATATTGGGTGTAATAGCCCTAAAAAAAAAAATTTATAAATTTTTGAGGGTTTTATTATTTTGGATCTTGATGGAGTATTTAGTTGCAATCAAAAGCCCAGTACTTTCTTGAGGCAGATTCTCTCCACCACGATATTGTTGTCATATGTCCAAAAGTCTTATTTGAGAATGCTCCAGGCACTTGGTTTTAGAAGATAAAAAAAAAATAATAATTAGTCCTAACACCTTTAGTCAAGCTCTAAACAAATCTTAACCAAATCTTAAATAAATCCTAACTAAACCTTAGTCAATCCTAGTGAAATCCTAATTATATTCTAACCAAATCTTAAACAACCTTAGTTAATCTTAATCACCTTAACTAAATCCTAATCAATCTTGGTCAAACCTTGATTAAATCCTAGTCAACTCTAATTAAATCCTAACTAAATCTTTGTCAATTTTGGTCAAATCCTAACTAAATTCTAATCAATCCTGATGAAATTTTAATTATATCCTAGTCAATCTTAATCTAAATCCTAATCAAATCCTAGTCAAATCCTAAACTCAATCCTAACCAAATCCTAGCCAAATTCTAAACTAAATCCTAATCAAATCCTAGCCGAATCTTAAATTAAATTCTAACCAAATTCTAACCAATTTATTTCAACCTTAGGACAATTTAGAATCTCAATATCTATTGACTAAATTGTTGATCTTGTTTAAAAATTTACACACCTCTTAAAAACCAAGTTGGCAACAAACACATAAAATTTGAAGAAAATCAAACTTATCAACAAGAAATTCAACCCAAAATTTCAATCAAGTGTGAGCCGACCTCCTTCTCCAACCTTTATGCTGATTATCTAGTGCCAATACCTCCTTCTTATACCATTCAATTGCTTCCAAATTTCACATGCATGTAGGAAATTAAGTCTTTTATATATATACATAAATTTCACTCGAATCCAATTATTAGATTTCTAGAAATCTTAGAAAACTTAAATTATCCTCAATTCCAAATTTTTAAGATCCAAATCCACATAAACTTCAATAATCTTTGATTAAACTATTAGATCAATATCAAATTTATAGCATCCTACAAGCAAAATTGTATGCACCAACTCACAAAATCTCACTAATAGATCTATAATCAATTTCATAAAATACTCAAAAATGTAAACCCCAATATAATTCACAAAAATCAAAGTCATCGAAATCAACCCTAACTTTACAAAGCCCTTACAAAGTTGTTACAAATTCAAATCACTCCTAATCAATGCTCAAAGAAAGATCCTCTAGTCTGCTTTCTAATTCCACTTTTTAATTTGCCAAAAGAAGAATCAACCCATCGTAGGTATGTAGTTTTGTACCTCAAGGTCTGATTTTGACCCAAGTTCATAATCAATCCTCTCCACGTATCAATTCTGAAATTTTTGAAGTAAATTTTTCTCAAATCTATCTTTATGTCCTTCCTAATGATTCTTATATTATTTATTTTTCTAATATACTTTATTGTGCCTTATTTATGGCCATACAAAATAAATAGAAGCCTCTGTTATAAAAAGGTAACATTAGCCTTTTATTTTATTTTTACTTTCTACTCTATTATGTATAATTCTTAGATAATTTGTTCTAATATTTCTATTTGAGTTCCTATATATTATAATTATTCCCTTGTTCTTTCACCTAATGGCCATGTCACTACATGACAATATGATATAATATTGGATAAATGAAGATATTTTTAGTAAAATTTTAATTTGTGTATAGAGAACATGATGTAATTCGTGTCGTAACCAATAAGATCCGTATCTTATAATAATACAACCGATCAATGATATCATATGCTTCACAATTTTGACAACTAGCAATTGACATTAAGTAGAATGATGCTGCACTTATTAGCCAATTTTTCTATAGATTATAATATGAGGTAAAGAAATTGATATTAAACTTATGCAATCCTCCGACATTGAGTCAAGCAATTGATTTTGCTGTGAAGTGTGACAATCCACTTTTTGAATTTTGATTTGACAGTCACATAAGGGAGCCTTAATATCACTATTATACAATGGTAATATCAATGCCTTCTCAATATATACGTTCAGAAGTAGAAGATATGCAAATTGGCACAATATATTTTAAATCTCTTATTGAACAAGAAAAGTCATAAGTTTAGTATAATAAAATCCGTACTTATAGGCGCAAAATTTTTTATGAATGAAGCAAAAGAAGGATCATCTTTTGTTATTTATGCTATACCTATTTTTGATGGTAGAAGGACTTCAAGTGGCATTCCAAGCCAATATCAAGATTATTGAGACGTTTTTGAGAAGAAGAATGCGGATATTCTTCTAGTGCATTGTCCATTTGATTGCTCAATTGATCTCAAAGAGAGAACTCAACCTCCATTTGAATCAATCTACAATTTATCACAAAATACATTGGCTGAATTCAAGAAATACATTAATAAAAACTTGGCCAAGAATTTCATATATCATTCAAAATCTCTAGCAAGAGCTTCCATCTTATTTGTAAAGAAAAAAAGATGGGTCACTATGGATGTGTATAGATTATCGAGGACTCAATAAGATTACCATCAAAAATAGATATCCTCTATCTTTGATATCTAGACTTCTTGATCAACTGAATTAAGTTACAATCTATACAAAAATAGATCTAAGAGGAGCATATAACTTGGTATATATCAAAGAAGGTAATGAATGGAAGACTGTATTTTGAACATGGTATGGACATTTTCAATATAATGTTATGTTTTTTCAACTTACAAATGTACCAGCTGCTTTTCAACATCTTATGAATGATATTTTTTGTGAGTTTCTTCATGATTTTGTTGTCTATTATTGAGACGACAATGTGATCTATTCTAAGAATACAAAAGAACAATAATTTCATGTTCGTCATGTGTTACAAAAATTTAGAAATATTGGGCTATATGCCAAGATTAAAAAGTATGTATTTCACATTATTTAAGTTGACTTTTTAGGATACATTATTTCAAATGATGGTCTCAAAATGGATCCAAAGAAAGTCTAGACAATCATGGATTGAAAGATTCTAAGAATAATAAAAGATGTATAATATTTTTTAAGATTTATCAATTACTATTGAATCTTTATCAAAAACTTTTTTCAAGTTGCAATTCCACTTACATGTTTAACTTGTAAGAACAAACTTTGGTGGAGTACAAAAGCATAAGCATTGTTTGAAGCTTTGAAAAGAACTTTTATTTTGTACCAATCTTCTATTGCGTCGACTTTTTTAAGATATTTTTTATAGAAATAAATACATCAAACTTTGCTTTGGATGCAATATTGTTATAAATGGGAGTAGACAACAAATTCCATCTAATAATTTTTTACTCCAAAATATTTTCAGTAGTAGAGATCAATTATAAAATCTATGATAAAGAATTTTTTGTAATTGTAGATTTTTTTCAAGAATGGTGTCACTATCTAGAAGGCACTTCTAGTCTATTCACTATATATATATATATATATATATATATATATATTATAAGAATCTTAAATTTTTCATGTCAATATATATGTTGAATTTTTGTCAAGCTCGTTGTCGTATTACGTGTTGTCTCGTTGGAGAATGCATCGGGCACTTGGCTGTAAAAAGTAAAGTACTGTTTGCAAATATTTAAGAAACCCTAATAGATTTCATCCATATATAAGGAATATAATTTGAGCTTCAATTCAAAAGTGTTTAAAAACACTCCTCTTAATAAAATCAACCTTACATATATTCCAATTACCTCGTTTCCTTTATAATTAAGCAATTTTTATTTTTTTTTATAAGCCCTAATCTTATTTTTCTTTTCTATCCTATATTAATTAACTTATGGCTTTTCAAATTCAGTAATAGAATTTATATAGCCTAGAAGAAAGCTTTAACAACTAACTTTTATTTGTTAGCTTTTAAAACAAGAAAATAATCTAAGAGGCTTCCATAATCCTTTTTTTAAGTATCTTTAGTTCCTATTGAACTAAGATAATTAAGTATTAAATATAAATTACTCTTATCTATACCTTTCACTATATAAATGTGCTGCAACACGACATCGTTGAAGCATATCTTTGTCAAGATTCGAGTTTATTATTACTTATTGGCTAAGAAAACAATAAGGTTTATCTAATGCCCTTTCTAGATGTTCTTACCTTATACCAAAAGAAGGAGATTTAGCTTTTGATCAACAAAGATTAATCCTCTTGAAGCCAAAGCAATTTCATCTTCAAATAATGAAATCAACATTGATTGTTAATTCAACTTTTATGAAGCAAATCTAGTCAAGTATGCCTTTAAACCTTCTTATTCATGAAATTAAGAATAATTTGTCTAAGTCTCATGATACTTCTAAGTTTGAATTCAATAATGATTTATTCTATTTTGAAAGATGTCTATATATTCTAAAAGGTGTAATATAACTATGAACTCTAGAACCTCCCTACGGAAGGACATTTTGAATATAATAAGACTTTGAAGCTAATATTAAGAGATTTTTGATGGCCCCAAATGTAGAAGGCTATTAAAGAGTTTGTACAGTTGTGTGATATTTATTCAAGATCAAAAATTTCTCATCATCGACCTTACGGACTTTTCCAGCCATTATTTATATCAAAACAATCCTGGTCTACTGTTTCTATAGATTTTATCACGGATCTTCTAAAATCAAGTTCATATGACTATATATTCGTGATTGTAGATTGTGTTACCAAAATGGTTTATTTTCTACCATGTACAAAATCTATTACAGGTGAAGAAATAGCTAAATTCTTCTTTGATAATATTTATCGCTATTATGGATTACCAAGGGAAATTATATCAAATAGAAGAACACAATTCATATCAAGATTTTGGAAGATTCTTTTTAAAATATTGAAGGTGGATATAAAATTATCCTAAGCTTTCCATCCTCAAACTGATGGACAAACATAACAAGTAAATCAAGTTTTAGAGCAATATTTGAGATATACCATTAACTATCATCAAGATGATTGGACAAGTCTTTTGCCATTGGCAAAGTTTATTTTTAATAATTCAATATATTCTTCTATTCAAAAAACTCCATTCTTTGTAAATTATGATTACCATCCACAACTTGATACTTTTGACTTTTCAAAAGCTGATAATCTTGCAGCAAAAGATTTGGTGAATTGATTGTCAGAGCTACATACAATAGTAAAGACACAATTAAAGAAAGCTCAAGAACGATAAAAAATGAATGCAAATGTTTATCGCAAGGAACAACCTTCATTCTACGTGGATGATAAGATATGATTACTATGTTGTAATATCAAGACTATTCGTCCTTATGACAAGCTGAGTTATTGTAGGATTGGATCTTTTTTGATTTGTGAATAGATCAATCCAGTTGCTTAACAATTATGCCTACCAAAATCTATGAATATCCATTTTATATTCTACGTGTGACTATTCGAGCCATACAAGACAATGGATATACAAGGAAGAAGACAAATGCCACCACCTCTTATAGGCATGGATAATAATGAAGAATTTGAAGTAGAAGATGTTTTAGATTCAAGGTAGCGCCAAAATTGACTATAATATCTTGTACATTGGCGCGGGTATGATATTAGTAAATGCATAAAGGAGCCATCCAAGAATCTAGCAAATGCATCAGCAAAAATCAATATATTTCATCAACGACATCTATCAAAACCAAGATAAAGAGTCAAAAAAATCTTTGCTATAAAGAAAAGAGGTTCTATAGAGGTTTTATTCTATCTTGTATCATTATTTGAATTTTTTTATATTAAAAAAATAGAGAATTAACAACCAGCAAATTTTGCTCAAGAACCATCATTTGTTGACTTATCGGATGAGACATTACAACTATCATAACTTTTAAGATGACGGAATAGAGATGAAGACCCTCAAGAACAATATGTTCTTCCTCGGATTGATGGCAAAATATAACATGTTTGATATCATTACCTTGGAAAAGACTCTAGATGTTTGGTGATACTTTTAGAGGTAGGAACTGCTCCTGATGGGATTCCAAATGTTTTCTTTGAAGGAAGTTATGAAAGCCTCAATAATGATCAAATAACAAGATGGTCCTCTTGTCTTGATATGCAACACTATTGATGGCTGAAAGGACCTATCAACTACCTTCAAAGGAAACAAAGATCAGAATATATAGCAAGCATAATTTGACATATCTTCGACTTCCTCAACATGTAATTATTGTTCCTCGTAGAACTCGTCCTTAGAAGGGTAGATAATATTACGGACATGAGATGTACTCTAATAATTATTTAATTAATAGAAATAGATAAAATAAATTAATTTGATATTATCTTATAGAAAAGCTTCCTAGAAGCTTTAAAAATGCAAAATCACCTTTAAACATGTCTATAGGTGATTGATAGGTTAAAAACTTTGCCAATAAGCTAGTTCCATGTTGCACATATTGGTAGCTAGTGGAACAAGCTAGCAATGTGTTGCACATGTTGATAGCTTGTGGAATAAGCCAAGTACGTGACGTACATGTGGAAAACTTATCTTAGAAGTTTGACACATGTCTTGCAAATTAGATACATGTGGGAGGTCCCGTAAAATGCCACCACGTAGCCCTTAAATAGATGGTATATTTAGAGACAAGAGTGAAGCCTTCTTCACTCTTGTTAATTCTTTTCTTGCTTCTAATCTAGTTCAAGAGTCTCATGTATTTTCTAATCTTTAACAATAGCCATTCCAATTTCTTCTTGAATATATATACTTCTTTATTTCAATCTTGTTATTTTCTTTTGACATAGTTTTTACTAATTAACACATATGTTTTAGTTTGTATCTTTGACACAAAATAGTGTTGTGTTATAACACGTTTTTGTAGTAAAAAATATAAATAAGAATGATTTCTATTTAATATTCAATTATCTTGGTTCAATAAGAATTCAAGATACTTAAAAAAAATTTTATGAAAGCATCTTAGATTATTTTCTTGTTTTAATAGCTAATAGATAAAAGTTAATTATTAAATTTTTCTTTAAGATTGCAAAAATTCTTTTATTACTTTTAAATAGCCATAAGTTAATAAAAATAAAATAGAATAGATAAATAATTAATATGGTCGATATTAAAGTTAAGTTGAGAGTAGGATCAAGCTTTAAAACCCTTAGAATAAGTTGGATTGATATCTAGGGGTTGATTGTGTATGAGACAAGGTCGGAATCAGACCTTTAGCCACAGAAATAGCCACCAAAGATAAGATATTAAGTCATTTGGAGATTGGTGATTAGAGTGGAAGAACTAGCTTTAAGCTCATTCCAAAGACATTAGGCTTGTTTCTATAAGATTTGGGAGGACTTAGCAATTGCTATCTAAAGTCAAGATTTATATTAGAGGTTAAGTTTTTATACAATAAAGTTAGGACTAGCACTTTCAGCTATTGTGTGCAATTGAAGTGACATCTATAGTTGAAAATTTGGTAGTATGTGATTAGTTGAGTGTGCTAAGATTGAATAAAAATTTGTAACAATCTAATAGTGCAATCAAGATTTACGTGATCTTTAGTACAAAGAAGTACTAGAACTTGTTAGTTTAGGATTATTTAGATTTTCTACAATATCTAAAGATTTATTAGTCAAATCAAGGTGAAATTTTGCATAATTTAAGAAGAATCAAAAGACAATCTATATACTAATTTTTAGCTGAAGTTAATAATTGCAAAAAGAGAAATTGTTGCTAGGATATCTACATCAACTTCTAAGTTGGTGGCTGAGTGACATCAGTGCGGTTCTTGGTTAATTTTTAACAATTTGTAAGTTGGGTTGGGCTAAAACTTTTTAAACATATGAAAGACTTATATTTGCATTTGTATATAAAATTTCACACTAAGTTGACTATTCGATTAAGATTTATAGCTTATTAAAGTTTATTGACTAAGATTAGGACTTGCAAAGAGAAATCTAAGTTGCTTGATTGTGAGAAGTAACAAAGCAATTGAGATTTATATATAGATGAAGTTATCAAGAAGAGTATTTTTAAGCACTTTGTATTGACTTAAGCACTCTTATATTGATATTCAAATCATATTCTTCTTATATAGATGAAACATGTTAAGGATTCTTGGATATTTGTGAACTGCAATTTCATCCTCCACAATTAGGTGCCCAGCGCATTCTCAAAGAAGTCAATACATAATATAATAATAATTGTCTAAAGCTTTTGAGGGCCAAAATATAAAAGAATTGTAAAACAACAAGCAGGTTAAGCAGAAAGAGAGGAACCTGAATAGTTTTGTAATATTGGATTATCCAACTGCTCGGTCTCTATTGTGGTTGAATATTGTTGTTTTTTTGAAAAATTATAGTCTTGATTTTGGTAATGTGTCAATTTTGTTTCTTCAAGCAACTGTCAATCTTCTAGCCTTCCTCACTACAATATAGGCATAGACCTTCTTCCATCCAATACTTCTTTTTTTATGGATTAAAAGGTTTAAAATGTAGTGCATCAAGTTGTATATCTTCTATTCTTGAGTGTGGATTTTGAAATGCTTATCAATGTAATAGGAATATGTTTGATTGCGTGTTGTCTTGTTGAAGCCCATGAATGTTGATCTTATTGATGTTGAAATAATTGATCATTGCATTTTATGGCTTAGCTAATGGCTTCATTGAGCAATTGTAGATCCGAAAGCAACAATAACAAATCCTTCACATCATCTCTTAATCTCCAATAAAATTGGCTCATTTGTGCTTCTTCATCCCAATTGATGTCACATACTATTTGTTTAATATTGGATGCATAAATTGATGCAAAATATGCTCTTTGATATAATGCTTGGATCTTAGTTGTTATCTAACAAGCCTTGTCATATTTTTCAAATGCTTCCGCAAATGCTTCCGTAAAAACTTCAAAGTTGCTCAAAATTGGTGATCTTTTTTCAAATAAGGGAGCAAATCATGATTATGCTTATCCTATACGCAAGGTGCCAATTAATCCAACCCTTGATTCTTTTGTCAAATAAGTATCAGGTTGTAGGACCATTATTAATTGAATTTGGTTAACAAATCCTTGGAACTTTGAATGGTGTCATACTACATTTACATGCAGTGGATAAAAATATTATATATCTTATATTTATTATTATTACATGTGTGAGTGTTAGAGGTTATTTTAGAAGATATTATAAGAAAAAGATTTATTTTAGCCACTTAATTAGTAAATTAGGATGGCTATTTTTTTTGGTTCCTACCTTACTTATATCCTAGAATAGATTCTTTTGTAATTAGAAGAAAGGTAAAAGTTGTTTTATCTTTCTTATTGACTTTGAGATAGCATAGACCTTGTGAAGGATAAAAAAGAAGAGTATGGGGTGAATAGGGCCTATCCAATAGGATGATGGCTATCCATGTGCTCGTGGCATAGGCTGATGTGGAAGAAAAGGGGAGAATACTCCTCTTGCTGGACCTAAGGTTTGACAACTTTTAGAGCAATGAACTTTTGAGAGAGATAGCTCCAAGGATATAAAAGCGTTTGTAATGAAAATTGAGATGTGTGTTCTTTGAGTTGTGAGGATTTTAAAACCTACTCACTTGCTTGTATTGGAGTTGTGAACAAAAAATTATGCTTGTTTTAGTAGAATGAGGTCTGCTACTATGAAAAGTGGTGGCAAAAACTTTGAACTGCCACTGCAAGTTTGATTTCGATTCTTTCTCAATAAAATTTGTAGAAAGTGTGGAAAATTGTGCTAGCTTTCTATCAAGCTATCTCTTATAGCATTTGGAGTTGGAGAGAGAAAGTTGTAAGCTTGAGAGTGGGAAAGGGTCTGCTGCCACCTGACAAAGAAGGGCAGAGAATTTGTTCAACCACCTAAGTCGGAAAATCTCTTCAAACTTTCTGATATTTTAGGTGCTTACAGTAGCTTATGAAAAATTTCCACCAAAACAAAAATCAATGCATTTGGAGCTTCTATGAAAGAATTATGAACCGTGAAGTGTCAAGAGGGCAAATTATTACTAAGTTTTGAGGAATAGATTTGACTAGCTATAAAATCTGAAGTTTGAGAGATATACATGCGAAATTTTAAGAAAAGTTAGATGATGGAGTGAGCTTTTTAAAAAGCTATTGCAAGTCTAATTTGGAGAAGGGAAGCAACCACAACAAAGGCTGAAGTAAAGAGGAGCTTTGTTGCCTTTGTATTTGCGGGAAAATTTTAGTGCTTATTTCATTTAGCCATAACTTTTAAATGGTAAGACATCTATTTGTGAAATTTTGATATGTTTTACAATGAATTATTAGATTTCTATAGGCTTTAAGCATGCTTGATTTGACCTTTGGATGAATTTTTAGTAATTTAATTAATTTCAGCTTGTTGTATAACTTGTATTCCTCATATGCGGTCATATTTGAGATATACTTGAGTATATACATACTTTTTTTATACTTATTATACAAATATATATACTTATATTTAAATAAAGTATTTATACAAGTATTTTATAAGTATTATACCAAGGATTATACTCTATTTTTATATAAGTATTTTACAAGTATTATATATAATATTTGTACAAGTATAAGTATTATATCAAGAATTATATTCCACTCTTGTACAAGGATTATATTCTAATATTGTACAAATATAGAAGATACTTGCACGGCTTCCTCTTATGTTCCTTGCTAATTCTAGTAGCAGCTAGGAATCTAATGTTTTTCCAAGGCGAATTCTCTCTATCCAACAACACATGCCATCATATTTCTTTAGAAGACTAACTTGAGGCTCCTTATATTATTGAACAAGTAGATTTTTTTAGTGTAGCATAGGTAGTATTGCATCCTCAAGTACAGAAATTGAAAGTGGATGTAGTCTAAATTGTAGCATTTTAGATATTGCGTCATCATGAAGTTTTGTAATAACCCCTTTATCTCTGTAGTCTTAGCAGATAAAGTAATAAAAATACTTATAATGGCATCTAACTAGGATTTAAAAGATTCGATTATACTAAAATCTTGACCTCTAGTCATTCTAAGAAAAAAAAAAAATGAATCTATAAGAAGATAAAGCATTTTAGAATTTGTATATTACCTTCTTATAAATTGATATTAAGACTTTCAAGGAGAGGGGTGATCCACTCTCTTACAAGAAGGACAAAGCTCTAATATTGTAATGAAAAAAATATTAGTTTAGAGGAAGGTAATTTGTAACATCTAAAGTATTGGTATACCTCTGAGTAGAAAAGTAATCTACTCTCTAATAAGAAGGATCCAACTCTAATATTGAAGATGAGATTAGTCTCTACAAACTGTCAAGGATATAAGAATACAGAGGAAGAGACTTGAACTAGGATAAGGTTTCTAAAAGAAACCAATAAAAATTTGAATTAAATAAATGAGTACATGAACAACAACAAGAAAGATGAGCTAGAACTTTAAGAAATGCATTGTTGAGACTAAAGAATTCTTCAGCCTTGATCCCTATATATATATTCATATCTAAGGTGCTTTTTAAGTGACTTCTATCAAACTAAAAAGCTTCTCAAGCAGCTTCTACCAACTAGAAAGCTTCTTGAGCTCCTTCCACTAACTGGAAAGCTTCCTGAGTTCCTTCCATTAACTGGAAAGCTTCGTGAGTTCTTTCTACTAACTGGAAAATTTTTCAATTAATTTTTATCAACTAAAAAGCTTTTTAACTGACTTTCACAAACTCAAGAAGTTTCTAGAATATTTTAGAAGGTTCTATGAATCTTTGAAGTATATGTTTTTAACAAATTGATAGTTGATAGAAAGAACACTTTTCCAATTTGGCATACAATCCATTTTTCCATAGTTTTTCTAATACCATACATACATGATGTTCATATTTTTATTTGTTCTTAGAGAAGATCAAGATATTGTCCAAGTAAATGATTACAAAGTTATCTAAGTATTTCCATAAGATGTCATATATCATATGCTAAAAGATTGCAAGTGCATTTGTAAGTCGAAAAGATATAACATTGCACTCAAAATATCCGTACCTTGTACAAAATGTTATCTTTTATTGATCTCTTTCTTTGATCCTAACAAGGTTGTAGGCACCTCTTAAATTAATCTTTGTAAAAATCTTTGCCTATCCTAATTGTTCCAATAATCTTGAGATTAATAGTAATAAATAACAATTTTTTATAGTTACCTTGTTCAAACCTTGATAGTCAATATACATATATAAAGAACCATCCTTCTTCTTTATAAACAAGATAGGAGCTCCTTCAAGTGATTTTGAATATCTAATAAAATTCTTGGCTAGGTTTTTATTAATATATTCTTGCAAGGCTGTAAGCTCTATCTATAAGAGATTATAAATTGGACCAAATGGAAGTTGAACTCCATCTTGTAATTCAATTGCACAATCATAAGGATGATATTCTGATAACATGTTTGTTTTCTTCTTTTCAAATACATCTTCAAAGTCACAGTATTGATTAGGAATATATTATTTCAGTTGTTCTATTGGATCTTTCATCATGATAACATACAATGTAAATGTAGCTCTTTTCTTTACTACTTGTATAAATGCTTTAATTCTAAAAAATAAAACAGTATCTTATTTCTTTTTTTAATGTTTGGATCTTGAAAAAATCTTTTACAAATTCCAATCAATATCTTGATTATATAACTTAAACCAAGGAAGTCCAATGGCAATAGGATTTGTTGGACATTGAATCATGTTGAAGACAATGCGTGATACTTGATCTTCTAGTACCACTTCCAATCGTTGAATTTCTTCAATAACATCCTCTAAAATAAGGTTTTGTCCATCAATGACTTCAACAGGTGTATGATGGATCTTCTTTACGAGCACTAAGTTATATTTGGTTACAAAATCTTTACTCATAAAGCATATTTAGGCTCTAGTATTTAAAAGGACTTTAACAAAAATTTCTTATCTTAAGGTTATTATATATGTAAGAAATATAAGATAGGATGTTGGATCTAGAGGTAAGAAGAGACCTTTTTCTAATACTTTAGATTTGAGGGTGTCTAATTGCAAAGTCCCTATTATGCTTGATCTCTTTTTTTGACCTCTTCAATTCAAATATTATACCTTGTGTCTTGAATTCTCTAGACTTATTTAGATAGTTTGTTGCCTTGTGATTAGGTCTTCTTCAATATAGATATAAATTCTCTAGCTGACATCTAATCTCTTTTACTGGTGTTAATATTTTTAATTGGATTGCAGCAATCTGCATAGATTTAAGATGTATTATTAGCTTCTTCAATATTCTTGAAGATGTAGTAGATATACCTTTATAAATATTGTTGAAAATTGATTGCCTCTCCTATCATAATTCAAATAAGCAATTGTCACAAGTAATAGCTTGAGATATGAGTTCTTCTAAGCTTTCAACTTTTAATATTGTGATTAATAAATTCTTCACATCGACTATTAGACCACAACAAAAGTCATAAAAATCATAAAAGCCATAAAAGTCTTATTATTCCAATTTAGATCACAAGTAAGTTATTAAAATTCTGTGACATAAATTGCAATTGAACATTGTCTTTGTCGTAGGTTTTGAATCTTCTTTTCTGCCATCCTCTCCCAATTACTATCTCTAAATGCAGGAATAAACCTTTCCATTAAAGCCTCTAAATTATATAAGATTGGAGAATTCTTTTCCAACAGTGGAGCAAATCATAATCAAGCACTTCTTGATAAAAAGGTGCCTACAAAAGCAACTTGAGTGAATCCATCCAGATAATGACAAGGATATAGTCATAAATAAAGTCGTATTTGTTGTACAAACCCTTGAAAGTTGAATCCCATTCCATCAAATTTATTAGGCATATTAGCCTTTGGCTCCTTTATGACAATCTTTAGAACTTTTAGAGGGATTATATATATAGCTTGTCTACTACTTACTTTCTTCAATCAAATAATCTCTTATTGCAAACTATAAATCTCTTATTTAGTTTTTTCAAATACTTGCTCCATTTGTAATTTTTTTTTGGATTGCAAAAGAATGCCATTTTTTCTCATATAATATCTAAAAGAGCTCAAAGATTTATAAGAGTTATCACTTTTTTTTCTATTTGTGAGGATGCACCTCTCATAATCTGATCTACTTCTATATTAATAATAATAAAAAAAAATCAATAAGCCTTCAATATAGTATTTTTTATACTGAAAAAGAATATTTCTAAATAATATTAATTTAAAAGAAGGTAATTTGCAACCTCTAAAATATAGTAATATATCCTACAAAATGAGTAATCTATTCTTTCCAAAGAAAGATCAAACTACAACAAATAAGCATATCAATCTAAAAGGGGGTAATCTATACACCTTTAGAACACAATAGTATCTTCAAGAAGAGGGATAATCTACTCTCTATAAAGACATCAAGGCTTTTTTATGATTACTTAGATAGTCTTGCTAAACTATAAAGGATGGAAGATGGCAAGTTAACAAAGAGAGAAGGAAAAGATTATAGAACTAGAATGATTTCAAGAATAAGAAATTAAATTGACAAGAATAAAAAACTAAATGATTGACAAGAACAAGGGACTAGATTGATATCAAGAAATAAGGTAATATTTTGGATTGCTCCAAGCCTTGTATTGGCAAGACTAAGGTGTACCTTAATCTTATTTTTTATTTATACTACAAGGCTTATATCCTATTGAATCTTCTAAGAATATCTTAAAAGATTTTAGAAGATTGAGATAAATTTGACAAGATTAAAAAATATTTCAAAAGATTCTAGAAGACTATAGAAGATTCTAAAGAAGGTTCTAAAAGATTCTAAAGAAGGTTTTAGAAGATTTTGGAAGATTTTGAAAAACTATAGAAGATTTTAGAAGACTACGAAAGGTTTTAGAAAACTAAAAAAGGTTTTAAAAAGCTACAAAAGATTCTAGAATACAATGACTTGAAATATGTCTATGAAAAAGATAAATTGAAGGATGTTAGAATTTATTTGAGTACAATAAAAAAAATGAGAAGATTGGATGGATAAAATCTTCAAAGATATTAAGCATCAATTCTATGATTATTTACTTAAAGATATATTACTTTAAAAGAGGCTAAAATAAGGTGACAAAATTCCATTGAAGGTAATAGGAGATCTTAAGATTAAAAATAAGATTTTGAAAGAATTTTATGATATTTTATGGACAGAGCACAAAGAAGTTTGGACCACATATACCAAGATCAAAGAAAGGTACTAATAGAAGGACTTATATAAGGATATAAAAGACTTATATAAGGATGTAAAAGACTTTATAAGCTCATGCACAAAGTATCAATTACAATCTAAGATTAGATATAGAAATGGATTGCATCCTACTTATCGACCTTCAATACATTTTCAATAGGTGATTGATTTAATAGCTATGCCATCAAGACTTTGGAGTATGAAATATTTGATTTTAGCAAGAGAAGAACAATCAAATTTTATTAAAGAAAGGACATTGAAAACCAAGATTACAGAAGCAATATGCAAATTTATATTTTAAGACATCTTTAGCAGATATAGAAGCATTGAAAGCATAAGAACTAATAGAGGAGAATTGGATACTATTGAAGCAAGAAAATTCTTCAGCAAGTATGGAGTACAACTGAAATTGACTACCTCTTATTATCCTTAAGTCAATGAAAAGAGTGAGAAGAATCACCCTCCTATCATTTATGTATTGGTCAAGGCATATAAAGATAAGCTAATTCAATGGCTTAAACTACTTTCATTTGTTTTATAGATTGATAAGACTACTTATAGTACTGTCACTAGTTATATGTCCATAGAATTAATGTTAGGACAAAAACCTATGATGTCAGTTAAAGAAATATATTTTATATGGATATTTCCATCTTAGAAAGATGGTATTGATAGAAAAAGATTATTAGAGCTTCAAATTGAGGAATTGAAAAGATTATATGACGACCTACAAATTACATTTGAAAGATTAAAAGAAGCAAGGTTGGAAAATAAAGAAAGATTTGATAAGGCTTATAGATTAAGGCCTAGGCATATAGAAGTTGGAGATTGGATTTCAATTTATAATAGCAGTTTAGAATATTAATATAGTACTGAAAAGAAATTTGTAAAAAAATAGTTTGGACCATATGTAATAGTCCATGATAATGCCACATTGTAGTATTACATGTTGTCTTGTTTGAGAATGCATTAGGCACCTAGCTGTGGAAGGTAAAGTTATATTTACAAATAATCAAGAAATCCTAATATGTTTCATCTATATATGAAGAATATAATTCAAATTTTAATTCAAAAGTATTTGAAAACCCTCCTTTTAGTAACATCAACCATACATATATCCCAATTGCCTCGTTTCTTATAAAATTAAGCAATTTTTATTTTTCTTTGCAAGCCCTAATCCTAATCAGTGAGCTTTGACAAGCTATAACTTTTAATCCAACCGTCCACTTAGTGTGAAATTATGTACACAAATTTTAGTATAAGCTTTCTACATGCTCAAATAAATTCAATCCAATCTAACTTACAAATTGCAAGAAAATGCCCAAAAACCGCACTCACAACACTCAACCGCCAACTTGAAAATTGATGTAGAAATTCTAGTCATGATTTCTCCTTCTTCAACTATTAACTTTAGCTCAAACTTGGTATATAGCTTGATCTCTAAGTCTTCTATGACCATGCTAAAATTTACATTGATCTAATTAATAAATCTTTAGTTATCATAGAAATCCTATCCAACCCTAAACTGCCAACTTCTGACTATCCTTTGTATCAAAGTTCAAATATCTCCTAATTGCACTATTAGATTAATACAAAATTTTGTGAAAATTTAGTACATTCAACAATCCAGACAATATCAAATTTTGAACTGTAGATGCTACACAAATTATACGAATTAGTCAAGAATGCAAACCATCATTGTCTTACATAGAACCCAAAACACCAATACAAACTTTGACTTTGAACAACGATTACAAAGTCATCCAAAATCTTATGGCAACAAGCTTAATGTCCTTAGAATAAGCTTCAAGCAAGCTATCCAATGCTAATCGCCAATCTGTAAAATCTCCCATACTTTGCCCTAGGTTATTGTTTTTGTGACTATAGATCTGATTTCGACCTTGTTCTACAAATGGCCAACCCTTGGATATCAATCTAACTTATCCTAAGAATTTTATAGTCCAATCCTACCCTCAACTTAATCCTAGTATCAATCATGCTAGTGATTTATCCTTTTTACTATATTTTTACTATTTTATGGCCTATCTAAGGCAATAAAAAAATTACTACAGCCTAGAAGATAAAATCACTAACTAATTCTTATCTACTAGCTATTAAGTGAAGAAAATAAACTAAGAGGCTTTCATAAAAACCTTGTTAAAATATGTTGAATTCTTGTTGAACTAAGATAATAGAATATTAATTGAAAAATCATATTTAGTCATAGTTTCACCATAAAATCGTTTTATAACACAACATATTTTTTATAAGATCTAGATGGATCTATCATTAGAATCTCAATAGCCAGAAAGAGAGTCAAGGCTTTCAAGAGAAGAGATGGAAGATTCAAGATAGAAGACCATGAAGAAATTTTATCTCAATACTTAGACTAAGAACATGAAGTAGAAGAACCTATGAGTGATTTAGAGCACTTTCAAGAAATTGAAGAGAAATAATACATGGCACATACCAAAGGATGTGCAAGTTTGGAAGAAGTCGATGCCATACTACAATTGCTTATATTATATACAAATTGAATAAAATATGTAATACATTCATAAGTCTATATGTATATTAAAATAATTAGTAGATTAAATAAAAGGGAGTTGATGTAAGAACCTTTATTTTGATATTTTTTACTTATTTTGATTATAGCATTTAAATTATATAGGATCTAAATATTTAGTATGAAGCCTTGAGAGGAGATTAGGGCTCAAAGATGAAAAATTAAACAACTAAGAAGTTTATTTGGAAGGATGAAAATAAGGTATGGACAAATGAAGGCAAGAGATGAAGATCTTCATCTCCATTGGTTGATAATCATGTCTAGTAGATTTTAAGCAGATTATCTATAATTAGAATAAGGATTTTGGTAACTTCAAAGAAGGCATTTCAAAATCAAAGGCTAAGATTAAAAAGCTTGTTTATTGTATTACAATTTTGGTGTAAAAATTGAAAAATTTAGAATTTTATGAGGAAAGAGTAGGCACTTGAATTTAAGGTATATAAATCAAACCAATTGTAATTCTTTTGGAAATACAAGGAATTGTATAAAAGCTTTTGGAGATCCAAAAGTGTAGCTAGATAGGTGATTTTAAGGCCTACATTTCATATAGAAGGATTATTATATTTAAAATTTAGACAATAGAGATATTTGAAGTCAAAGATAATAGATCAAATTTTGATACAATAAATAGACCATTTTATTCATAGTGATGATTTCTACTGTATTTTGAGCTTTTAGACGAATTTTTATCTATAAATATCTAAAAAGATAAATTATTATATTAAAAAATTATATACCAAATTTTTATAATTTTGAATATTTAATTTGTGAGATATAAAGAATTTAGCATGTGGGTGTCTGTAAACAAGGATTTGAAGCTATAGTTAAGATTTTAGTAATATCTAAAGATCAGCAATGAATCAATAATTGAATTTTATTGTGATAGTTGTTATGAGTATATTAATACTTAATATAAAATTTGAATATTTATAGATGGTCCAATTTAGAGATATGCTTTGTTGAAATTCAAAAAAATCTCCTTTAGGATTAATAAAGGATTTAGTATATTTTGCTATATTTTGAAAATTCTAGAATATTTGAGGCTTATGTATTTGATGTAATGGCCTTTTTTAGAAACAATTTTATATAAATTTGAGATTTTTATTTATTTTGACACTTGATAGAGAAATTAGTGATACCCAAAAGCCCAATGCTTTTTGAGGTAAATTTTCTCTACTTCAACATCAAAATCTATAAAGATTTATCCTATATTTTACATGTCAGTGCTTAAGTCATACAAGATAGTAAATATATAAGGAAGAAGATAAATACCACTGCCTCATATAGAAGTGGATAATAATAAAAAATTTAAAGTGAAAGAGGTCTTAGATTCAATGTAGCATCAAAATCAGTTAGAATATCTAGTATATTGGTGCAGATATGATATTAATAAACGCACATAGAAGCTATTGAAGAATCTAGCAAATGCATCACCTAAAGTCAATATATTTTATCAATAACATCTATCAAAATCAAGATGAAGAATCAAAAAAATCTTTATTATAAAATAAAAGAAATTTGATAAAGATTTCATTGTATCATGTATCATTGTTTGCTATTTTCTTGACTTTTCTAACACCAAAGAGATGAAAAATCAACAACTAATAAATATAGCTCAAGAGCTATCATTTATTGACTTATTGCACAAGACATTATGACTATCACAACCTTCAAGACGATAGAATAGAGATGACAATCCTCAAAAATAATATATTCTTCATTGGATTAATGGTGAAGTAGAATATATTTGATATTACAACCTTGGAAGAAACTTTTGATATTTAATGATATTTTTAGAGGTAGAAACTAAACAGGATGGTGTTTCAAATGTTTTCTTTAAAAGAAGTTATAAAAGCCTCAATAATGATCAAATATTAAAATGGTCCTTCTATCCTAATATGAGACACTATTAATGGCTAAAAAGACCTATCAACTACCTTTGAAAGAAACAAAGTTCAAAATATGTAATAAATATAATTCAGCGCATCTTTGACCTCAACATGTAATCATTACTTCTTGTGGAACTTGTCCCTAAAAAAAGGGATAATAATATTGACATAAGATTTATTCTAAGAATTATCTAATTAATAAGGACAGATAGAAATAAATGGAAATAGATTAATTTAATAATATCTTATAGAAAAGCTTCCTAGGAACTTCATAGATGTGGTTTCATTTTTATTCATGTCTATAGGTGATTGATAGGTTAGAAACTTGGCCAACAAATTAGCCACACGTTGCACATGTTGGTACCTTATAGAACAAGCTAAGTACATGGTGCACATATAAAAAACTTATCTTCAAAGTTTAATACATGTCTTGCAAATTGAACACATATTGGAGGTCTTATAGAACACTGCCATGTAGCATTTAGAGAGATAATATATAAAAAGATAAGAATAAAGTCTTTTTCATTCTTATCAATTCTTTTTTGCTTTTAATCTTATTCAAAAATCTTCATATTTTCTAATCTTTAATAAAGATAATTTCAATTTTTTCATATATATATATATATATTATTATTAGTTTTTTTAAATACAAATTTCACTAGTTTAAACATCTTCTTTCAAATCATGTCCTTCATAAAAGGCCACAACAAAGATCAAATGCTTAAATGGAATGCTTCAACAATAAAAGTACTAGCTCAAGGCCATAGGCAATTTTTTTGATGATCAGTATAATCTATTGTCTAAAAAAAAAAACAAAATACAAAGCTTTATTGATCCAATGTATTCTCAAGTTTTTATATATGTAGGAAGATTTTTGAAGATATGAGCTGTTCTTGAAACTTGTTGCTAGAAAAAAAGGTGATGTTAGTGACATATACTTTGAAAGTTCACAAAATCTTCTACAATATTTTAGAAATATTTTAATTAGTGGAAGTCGCTTAAGAAACTTCATAGTTGATAGAAGTAGCTCAAAAAACTTTGTAGTTAGTGGAAGGAGCATAAGAAGCTTTTAAGTTGGTAGAAGCTACTCGTGAAGCTTTCTAGTTTGATGGAAGCTACTTAAAAAACTTTTTAGACATGGATATATATATTGAAGTTGAGGCTAAAGAATTCTTCAATCTCAACAATACATCTTTTGGAGTTCTAGCTCATTTTTTTTAGTATTGTTTGTATATTCATCTAAATAATTCAAGTTTTTATTAGTTTCTTCTTGAAACCTCTTTTTAGTTTAATTCTCTTATTCTATATTCTTGTATCTTTGATATCATATCAATTGGCCATTATTACTTCTTATTAAGATCTTTGAATATAAGATTTATTTTTGAATCATAGTCAATTAAAAAAAAAATTGATTCTTCTATATCTCTAATCTTCATTAATGCTTTTGTAGTCACTCTAATCTAATGTTTTCAAATATAATGATTGTTTATCTCTTTTTTATTCCAATCTTCAAAATGCACTTGTTGATTATGACCTCTTTGCTTACTTGCTGATTGCTTATAATATTTATCAAATTTTTCTTTATACTTATATATCCTTGCATCAATAGCATAGCTCAATCCTACTTCATTTGTTAATTGCCTCTTTGGTTTAATACTATCAATAATAATATCATAAAACTTCTTTATAATCTCTAAAATCTCCTTCAATATGAGCTTAGTTTTAGCATTGAGTACATATTCCTAAAACATCTTTTTTTAAATGTGTTGTTGCTTCAATATTAGAGAGTAATTTGTAAACTATTGATTTATCTTTCTCTTTTGCCTCTTTTTCTTTTTTTTTCAATGTTGTTGAAGCATCTTCTATGGATAATTCTTGTGAAGCTAATTCATAAGTCTTAATTCTTTGAATTTGCCTCTTATAAGAATTTTCTTATCTTGTATCATTAAAATCCCTCGTCTTCTTTTTTTCCATTAAAGCTTCATGTTGGCTCTTAGCAATGTATGTATAAATTAAAAGAATATTTATAAGATATTTTCAATTTGTAGTATTATAAATTGTAGCAATAGTCCTTAATAATACTTCTCGTGGCATCTTTTTTTTTTTGTATTATAAAAATAGTAAAAGACCAAAATCTACTTGTTTCTACATTTTTATTGAAGTCATCATCCACCTCAATACCATAACTTGTAGCTTCTAATGTTGCAATCTCATATGCTATCAAATAATTTTAAATCAATACTTTCACACCTCCCTTATTAAAATTGGTTTGAAGAAGATTTCCAATATCCTTCAATATTACTTTTCTATCCTTCCAAAAAATAATTCCTTGCCACACCATGTCATTGAATTCATCACAATCTTTTCAAGAATGAAAAATATAATCATATATATATATATATATATATATATATATATCTTTGCACATATCCTTGTTTAAAAGTAGTCTTTGAATTGTTTGTAGAAGTCTTTTCTTCAAGCCTTGTAAGTTTGATTTAAAGATCTTGCATTCCATGTATAATCTCTTCAATTCTCATACTTTTTTTTTTTTTAATGTAGCTACTAGAATTTGAATAATAAGCATAGTTAATTGTATAGTATGCACTTGAGTTCTAGATGCTTGTATTATTCATTGAATATTAATTTTATCATTTTTTTTTCTTATTATGCAAGCAATCTTATAACATCTTCAACATCCTTCTATTTTATTGTTGATCCTTCATCTTCCTCCTTATCTTCAAGAAGAATTTCAAATTTTTCTTATAATTTTCTATCAATAAGTCAAAGAAATAATTCAACTTTGTTTGGCTCCAATATTAATTTTTCTACCTTTAAAAATCAAAAATATTATCTTTCAAATCTTTTAATAGCTTTATAGCTTACAAATTCTTATTAGACTGCTCAATTCATTTTAAGAATAATTTCTTAGTAATTTGATCAATGTCCTCTAAAAAATATTCATCCTTTAATACATGTGAAAATATCTTCCATGAACTCCCAAAATATTCTATAATTGATCTCACATATTCTCTTATCTCCAATACTATGGTAAGTTCAAATAACTTAATCATCTTTTTTTTGAAAACATGGTTCAATTCTATTTTTTGTATATAATATTTCAAATATTTTAAAATATTCTTTCCATTAAATTGGTCAATCTTATTAATCATTGCTTGTAATGATTTAATTGCAGCTATTACATTATTATTATTGCATAAATAATATAAATACTTAAAATATATTTACAATATTTAGATCCATGTACATACTTTATCTTCTAGTAGAAATTTTATTAAAAGCTCTACTTGAATAACTATCTAAAGCTTCCATTGACATTCCAAATTCAACCTTCTTGTCTTCTTTTTTCATCAAATCCAAACAAGAATGAACAAAATCCAATACCTTCTACCTCAAACCTTCACATTGGATTCACCACTTATATTATATTATATATTGTCTTGTTTGAGAATGTACTAGGCACTTGGTTGTAGAAGATAAACTTACATTTTACAACTAACTAATAACCTAACAATCTTAATAAAATCCTAAATAAATCCAAATTGAATCCTTAACAATCCTAATCAAATCCTAAAGTGATCTTTAAGAAATTCTAAAAGAATCATAAAGAAATCCTAAAGAAATCATAATGAAATCATAAAAAAATCTTAAAGAAATTCTAAAGAAATCCTAATAAAATCACAAAGAAATTCTAAAGAAATCTTTAAAAAAATCCTAAAGAATTATAAAAAAAGAACAAAAAAAATATTAAAGAAATTTTAAAGAAATCATAAAAAAATCATAAAAAAAAATCATAAAAAAAATCATAAAGATATCTCAAAGAAATCCTAACTAAATCTTAGCCAATTCTAAAGAAATTCTAATATAATCCTAAGTAAATCCTAAGTAAATCCTAATCAAATCCTAACCAATCTTAATAAAATCTTAAAAATATCTTAAATAAATTCTAATTAAATCCTATCTAATTTTAATGAAATCCTAAAGATATTCTAAATAAATTCTAATTAAGTTTTAATCAAATCCTAATCAAATTCTAATAAAATCTTAATAAAATTTTAATTAAATTCTAATCAAATTCTAATAAAATCTTAATAAAATTTTAATTAAATTCTAATCAAATTCTAAAGAAACTTTAATCAAATCCTAATGAAACTTTAATCAAATCCTATTGAAGTTTTAAAACTTTAATAATTATAAAATTAATTATTGATCTTTATTTAAAATTTATAAAAATTTTAATTTATTAATTAAAAATAAGCATATAAAATTAGAAGAAATTTGAACTTATACATTGGAAGAAAATGCTCCTAATCCACTTAAGTGTCAACCGTCCTTCTTCTTTAACCTTGATGTAAATCTTCCAACATCAATAGCTACTTTTTGTATTTTTGTTATATTCTAAAATTTTATAAAAATACTAAAAACTAAGCTAACTATTAGTTTAAAGAAGAACCACTCCAATCTAATTGGAAGATTGCTCAAAATCACAAAAATCCTCATTGACTCTCAAAATCCAATTTTTGAGACTCTAGCCCACTTAAATTCTAATAACCTTTGATCTAACTATTCAAATAAGCTATAATTTATAACACACATTAAACACAATTATATTCACAAATCTACAAATTTTTATTTATAGATCTACTATACAATTTACAAAACTCTCTAAAATATGAATCCACTTTATTTTTCAATAATCAAAGTCACTTGAATAAAACCTTGACTTTGTATAGCTTTCACAACGTCATTACAAATTCAAAAAGCTTAAAAGTAATGCTGAAAGAAATCCTATCAAGTTTGCTATCTAATTTTGCTCTTCAATCAATAAAAGAATCTCCTCTCTCCTATAAATGCATGGTTTTGTACCTTAAGATCTAATCTCAACTTTAGTTCACAACCGACCTTCCCTAGGTATTAATCTAAGATTTTTTTAAGTAATTTTTACTAGAAACTATCTTTTTTTTAATTTGAAGATGGCTATAGTATTATTTTTACTAATCTAGCTTATTGTATCTTGCTTATGGCCATATAAAGTTAGTAGAAGTTCTTTTAATAAAAATATAGTATTAATGCTAAATATTTTGACTTATATTTTTTAAAATAATATTATTATTAAGTCTTTGATTAAGCTCTTCTATAATGTATGTCTTCTTTTGGTCTTTCAACTTATAGCAGTGTTATTAAACAACACCAATCTTTCATTTGATGTAATTTATAGTAATTATAGATATTATCATTAAATAATTTGGTTGTTTTTTTTTATTAATAGGGGTTTTTCTTGCAAAGAAAAAAATCTATCATCTTAATTAATTGGGCAAGAAATATATATTTGATATTAGAGAAATTTGATGGTGAAAGATCTATGATGAAGTTTATAGAGATAGAAGACCACAATTGGTTCAAAATAGGTAGCAGTTGAAGAAGTCTATATAGGCAATGTTAAAGATTCTTTTATCTAGAATATATGTTGTAGGAGAAAAAAAAATTTTGAACAAGTTTTTATGTTTGAAGCCACAAAAAATCTTTAGAAATAAATCTTAATATCTTATTGAATCCAAAATATCCCATAATTAGAAAGTCATGACACATTTACAAAATACAACGGTATAATAGCCCTTCTGAGATATGCAAATATTTTTTAATTTAAAAGAGGCTATCTTTGAACCTAAATTTAATCAAATCATTATAAATATTGTTAAAACAATATTATCTATTGTTGGTCGTATGTTGCTTTTTTTTCTTTTGGTACAAGATATAATTATCTTAATAAAATATTTTACAATCCTTATTGCTTCTTGATCAATATGTTGAAGTCAAAATAAAATAAAAACCTGCTCCAATAAGCTTGGTGACAAATTAAAACACAAATTGATATGAAATACTCAAGGTTCTTGTTATTTATATGCAAAGTAAGTGGATGTGAAGCACCTTCAAGCAAATGGTGCTATTCTTAAAAAGAATCCTCAATAGCAAGAAGTTTCATATTATAGATTTTATAACTAATCTCTACAGCCATGAATTTTTTGAAGTAGAATGCAATTGAATGTAGTTTTTTTTTTTTTTTTTTTTTTTTTTTTTTTAAATTGTGATAGAATTGCTTCTAATGTTAAATTCAAGGCATCAATTTTTTCATAAAAAATGGCTTAAAGAAGCTTACGTGAATTGAAAAGTCCAATGCACATATACACGCTTTTTAAATTACTACCACCCACTCTATCGATTCTGCTATTTTGCAACTATAGATAAACTTCGTGACACAATCCTCCATCAATTCTCCTATTGTACTCTTCTGTCTTCTCCCAAATTCATAACAACAATTGGCAATATTGCACCATTTCTATAGATTACATACACTCGCTTCTCTCTCCAATCACTAGAAATAATTCCTCACTCAGAACGTCTCTCGAAACAAATCGTTTCTCCAATATTCTTCTTCACCATTCAACTCTCACAGTCAATACGGCATGACACTCTCATCCACAATCAAACTTCATTGACATATCCGGTCTTCAACCTCCAATTCTCCACAAAGAACTCATGCATCAAACAATTATAATTTCTTATTCATCTACATATATAAAACTTTCTATTTTATTACTATACTTCATCATTGACATGGTATAATCTTTTGGAATAGAATCCGAATCTTCTATTATAGCCTAACAAAAGAAAAGAGAGAGGTAGCACCAAGCTTACCCCGGCTCAGGACTATCATAGTTTGGCCCCGACTCCTACGTTCTGAATCAATTTATATTTATCTCAATCTGTGTTAATTGCTACACAACCAATGATAATTACTTTTTCTAACTTTTTCATCCATTCTGCCTTCTAAACTGGCCATTCATTGACTTCCTACCTATTCTTAATCCTATGAATTATGTACTGTAAATCCTAAAATTCCTACCCATTCTACATAGCCCCACTTCTAAGTGTGTAGCGCCCTCGCAAACAGAGAATTGGTAAAAAAAACTTTTGTTATGAAATTGACTCTTGGGAGTGGGGTGCGCCTGGATTCTTCATAGGAGGTTCCTCTGTATTTAGTTCTAATGGCACGTCTTCATCCTCCTCTAATAAATCCACATGATTACTCTTCAATTGAGCTAATAAATCTTCATTATTCGCTCCCCATTTCCGAACTTGAGCCTCCAATTGTAGAATCCTAGCATCTTTCACCTCTAATTGGCGCTCTTGTTGCTTCATCTTCTCCTCCAGCTCACTAATACTCAAAACTGGTGGAGCAGATACCTGTGGCCAAACGACATTGGCCAAATCGCCCTCCAATTTTTCCACTTCACCCTTCAATGCACCAATTTCTGCCTGCAACTTGTTCGTTCTAATTCTGTATTGATCTCCCAATTCCACCTTTTCCTGTTCCAATTTTGCTACTTTTTCACGTTTTGCTTGCAATTGACACTTCAACGCTTCCCGTTCTAAATCCCATATCCTGCAATTCTCTATTAATTCTTGCTTTTGGCCGTTCAAGATTCTTTGAATGCGATCTTTATCATTTGCCCAATTTTTCTTTTCCTCTGCTAACTTTTGCTCCAATGCCAACTTGGATTCCGTCTTTGCCCTAATAAGGTGACCTTGTTTCACAATTTGGCGGCTTTTTTCTATTATCTTCTTTCGGCTTGACTCCAATTGTTGTCTTAGATTTCCTTCCAACTGACCCACGATAAGCTGCAATTGGAAAATTTGACCCAATATTACCTCCGTGAGGTTCTCTCCTGTCAATATTCCGATGTTCAAAATTGGAGCCTCAACCACCTTCTCAATCACTGCACGAATTGAAGCCTGCCTTGGTGTAGTCTCCAGGATAACTTCTTGTTCCCGCGATCTACTTGATTCCCCAATTTCGTGCATTACTATTCCTAGACCAACTGATAAATTTTGCATATCCTGTTGCGGCATTGGAGAAGGTATACTTTTTTCCACTGCTGATTGACTTAACGTATGTGTAATAACGGAGTGCATATAGTTAGAGCATAGTAAAGAAGCAAATTTATCCGTTTTCCGCTTGGCTCCCATTTCTGCTTGGATACGGATTGCTACAAAGGCCGCCCAATTAAAGATTATGCCTTCAAGTATTCTAATCGCAGCAAATAATAAGCGCTTGGACATGTATGTGGTATACCGGTTCAACTCTAACCGCTTTTGAATAAATCGCATCTACTTTGCAAGCTCCGGAGTAAGTGCCTCTGCCACTTTCCAGCCTTGATTCTTCTCAAAGGACGCCATGTCTCCTTTGAAATAACTTCCCAGTCTGAAGTCACTGGACACTTCGACGCGTATCGCTAACTCACCTATTAGTAAATATAATACCCTTTATAAGATATTCTCATCGATCCCAATTATTCTTTCTTTTACTATACTTGAACCATCCTCTGGGTCATAATTTTTTATATACTCTGCAATTAGTTCTCCATCAATTGGAGGCAAGTTCTTCGATCCTCGCAAAAATACATACATCTGTGCATTTCTAAAATCTCTCTGCCTTTGTAGGGACCAATAGATTTCTAACTTCATTGGCTCTATGTTGGTGACCACTACAAGGGACAGCGATTGCAAGTTACTCTTACTTCACACGTTTCGGATATTCTCTTTTCTGTCCACAACTTTCTTTGACATTTCTATCAACATTGTTTAATGCTGACTATGTACTCCTTGCTCGTACTAATCATTATTCTCTGACTGCAGAAACTCTACACTCCAATAAGCATACACTTGGACAACCAAGCTCAAAACAGAATGCTAACAAAAACTCTCACTAAGTGCCCCGCTCCTAACCTTTTACTTGAGATCTAAAGCAACAATCCTTAATCTAGTGTACGAGATCATCACTTCCGATTTGCCTGATTAGTCCGTATTAGGATCCAAAACTGACCATCAGCCGTCTTTTCTGACCATCATGCACCTTTAATAAAGGTAAGCTATCATGAACAAGTACATCCTCTTCTCTCCAATTCTGAAAACTCGTCCCAAGTTTATGTAAAATAAAGACGTAAACAGTTGCCGTTAACTCGGGTGGTAAATTGAGTACCTATAAAATCTTTCAATTAACCTAAATCATTAGGAAAAATTTCAATTACTCGATAAGGTTCATGCCAACGGACTTGAAATTTCCCCGAAAAATTGTGAAAGCGACTATCATAAAGAAGTACTAGATTATTGGGCATAAAAGATTTAGGACGTAATTTACTATCATAATAACTCTTACAGCGGCATTGTGTAGCTTCCATAATTAAAAGAGCCGTAGCCCTAACTTCATCTAATTTTTTCAATTGTGCTAACCGATGTTTGAGGGATTTTTTGTCACCAAGACGTTCATCCAATGCAATTTGTAAACTCGGAACTTCCAATTCAATTGGTAATATTGTCTCTTGCCCGTACATCAATTGGAATGGTATAGAATTGGTAGTTATTTTATATGCAATATGATACGTCTACAAGGCTACAAACAATTTTGTATCCCAGTCCGTTCTCACACCAGTCACTGTTTTAATTAAAATTTTGTACAAAATATTGTTGGTCCTTTCAGTCTGCCCATTGGCCCGAAGGTGATATGGGGTTGCCTTCCGATGCTTGATCTTGTATTTATTTATCAAAGCTGCAATTGCAGAATTAATAAAATGGATTCCACGATCACTAACCAATTCTTTGCGACATCCAAATCGAGTGATAATGTTCTCATATAAAAATGTGGCTACTGTATTAGCATTATCAATTTTTGTTGCCATCGCCTCCGCCCATTTTGTCACATAATCAATCGCTACTAAAATATATCTTTTCTGCCTATTACGCGAGGCTAGTGCGATTGGTCCTACAAAATCAATACCTCATTTTTCAAACGGTGCTTGTACTAAAATTGGTACCAACGGCATGGCAAAAGTTCTAATAGATCTACCAATACACTGACAAGGATCACAATGTTATTGTAATACGTGCAATTTTGCTCAAGAATGCTCCGGGCACCTAGCTGTGGAAGACAAAAAGGAAATACACAACAATAAGATCCTAACAACTCTAATAGAATCCTAAACAACTTCTATTAAATCTTAATAATATTAATCAAACTTTGATCCAATCTTTAAGCAATTACAAAAGAAAAGTAAATGAATCATACATTAATCATAATAGAAAATAATATATAAATATTAAATTTAGAAAATACTAAAAATAGAATCTTAAAATCCTAAGTCATATCTTATTCAAATCCTAGGTCAAATCCTAGTCAAAATCTAAATCAAACCCTAAGTCAAACCTTGGTCAAAACCTAAGTCAAATCCTAAGTCAAACCCTGGCCAAATCCTAGTCAAACCCTAGTCAAAACCTAAGTCAAATCCTAAGTCAAATCTTGTTCAAATCCTGAGTCAAATCCTGGTCAAACCCTAGTCCAATCCTAAGTCAAACCCTAAATCAATCTCTAGTCAAAACCTAAATCAAATCCTAAGTCAAACCTTAAGTCAAACCCTGGTCAAACCTTGATCAAATCCTAGTCAAATCCTAAGTCAAATCCTAAGTCAATTTCTAGTCAAAACCTAAATCAAATCCTAAGTCAAATCCTAAGTCAAACCCTGGCCAAATCCTAGTCAAATCCTAAGTCAAATCCTAAATCCTAAACCCTAAATCAAACCCTAAGCAAATCCTAAACCCTAAATCAAACCCTAATCAAATCTTAAACTAAATTCTAATCAATTCAAATCAATCCTAGGAAAAATTAGAACCTCAATATTTGTTGATTAGACCATTGATCTTACTTAAAAATTTGTATACCTTTCAACCTCTTAGTTAACAACAAGCACAACAAATTTGAAGGAAATCGAACTTACCAAATAGAAGAAAAACCTCAAAAACTTCTCGGGTGTTGGTCGGCCTCCTTCTCCAACCTTAATGCTAATCTTCCAGTGCTGATTTCTCTTCTTTTCACCATTCAATCGGTCTCAAATCACTCATATGTATAGGAAAACAAGTCTATTATCTACACAAATAAAAATTACTCTAATCTAACTGGCAAATTGCTCAAGATCTCAAAAATCCTAACTAACCCTCAAAACTTAATTTCCAAGACCTTGACCCACTTAAACCTCAATTACATACAACTAAACTATTAGATTCAGCTCAAATTCATAGCACACATTAACAACAACAATATCCAAAAACCCACAAATTTTCAACTATAGATCTGCTACAAAACATCTGAATTTGCCTAAAACATCAACCCTATTTTATTTCACAAAATCCCAAGTTTTTAAAAACAACCCTGACTTTGCAAAGCTATTACAAAGTCATTTTTTCTCCAAATCAGTAAAAACTAACTTCTATACAAAATTTTTTAAGTTCAATCTTTAATCCTAATCTTCGATCTGCAAGAGCCCCTTGCATCCGCTGTAGGTACATGGTTTTGAGCCTTGGGATCTGATTTCGACCCCAATCCATAACCGGTCCTTTCTGGATATCTATTTTGTGATTTTTGTGGAAATTTTTTGTGGAATCTCTTTTTAACTTCTTCTTATATATGCCCATATTATTTTATTTTCCAATCTACTTTGTTTTGCCTTATTTATGGCCCTACAAAGTAAATAGAAGCTCATTTATAAAAAAGGCAATATTAACACTCATTAGTTTTACTTCCTTTTTATTATTATCTATTTTTCTAAGATAATATGCTACAATATTTTAAACTAAGATCTTCTATAATGTACTATTTCCACACTCTTTCACCTAATAGTTACATTACATCACGACAACGTTGGACATATTGGTGTGCATCTGAGAACATTATTGGCCACCAATATCCAGCTATTAAAGCTTTGCGGGCAGTGCTGTCACCGGCAAAATGTCCTCCACAACTATCCAAATGACATCCTTCCAATATAGTACGTACTTCACTTTAAAAAATACAACGGCGTAGAATTCCATCTCTTCCTTGCTTATATAAGACGTCTCCAATCATCGTATATGATGCACTTTTCAAAATCAAGCGTTTCTTAAGTTTCTCACTATATATAGGTGGAAATGTCTGAAATGTCAGATACTTGATCAATTCACTATATTCTGGGGTGATCACGTCGATGGCAAATAATTCCGCATCAGAAAGTGCAACATTGATAGGTTTGTTACTGAATATATTGGACAATCGAGATAAATGATCTATATTGGCATGTTTTTTTCTTGATCAAACATTAATAGTAAAATTAAATTCTTGAAGGAGTAACATCCATCGAGCAATGCGGCCACTCAATTGAGGTTTATTATTCATATATTTAAGAGCATCATGATCAACATGAAACACAAATGGGTAACCAAGCAAATAATGCCAAAATTTTTGGACAGAATAGATCATGTCCAAGGCTTCCCATTTAGTCGTAGTGTAATTTCGTTCCGTAATAACAAATTGTCGACTAGCATAATAGATGGGATGATCTAAATCCTTGTCATCTTAACACACATCCAATAGCAACATTCGAAACATCAACATAAACATGAAAGGGTTTTATCCAACAAGGTGCAACAAGTACCGATGCTGACACTAATTTTTGTTTTAACTCCTCAAATGCAACTATACATTCCTCAGTCCAAATTGAACTAGATCCATCCGATGGCGGTTTCTTTAAGAGATTCATTAACGATTGATATATTTCTGTAAATAAATGAATGAATCGCCTATAATAGTTGATATGGCCTACGAAATCCCGAACACCAGACACTGTTTTTGGCTTTGATAAAGCCAATATAAGAGTAACTTTATCTGGGTCAGTAGCGATATCAACCGCAAAAACAATGTGTCCCAAAAGCTTTCCCGATGGTACACCAAATTGATACTTCTCAGAATTCAAAGATATCCCATATTTATCATATTGGTCCAAACAATTACCAAGATATTCCAAATGATTCGCTGTCGTACTGAATGTGCAAAAATCATCTAAAAATATCTCCATCGACAATCGTAAATAGTCTTAAAATGCTTGCATCATTATCCTTTGAAATGTGGCTGGGGCATTGTATAATCCAAATGGCATCACTTTATAAGCAAATGTGCCCTAATCTATAGTAAAAGTAGTCTTCAACTGGTCTTCTTCTGTAATTTTTATTCGATTATAACCCAAAAATCCATCCAAAAAAGAATAACATTCATGAACAGCTATTGCATCTTGTATACTATCTGTATAAAATAAAGGAAAATAATCCTTCTTGGTAGCCGCGTTTAATTTACGAAAGTCTTGACAGATACGGATTTTTTCATTTTTCTTCGGTACTATCACAATTGGTGAAACCCATTCACTATACGGGACTGGATATATGAAGCCTACGTCTAAAAGTTTATCTACTTCCTCCTTGACCATGAGAGAATATTTTGGATTAAGACAGTGTTGTCTTTGACGAATTGGTGTAATATCTTCTTCTAAGGTAATTTGATGCTCACAAACTTTGGTAGGAATACCTTTTAAATCTGCATACGACCAAGCAAAAGCAGATTTATGATTTAGAAAGAATTCTTTCTAATTTCTCAGTTCTGTACCCGTAATACCAGTGTATACTTTGATAATCTGGGATGTTTTATTGGAATCCAAGTTAATGGATTGGCACACACGATTCTCATTAACCCCCGATTTGATTTGCCCCTCCTACTCTGAATCTTTCATATAGTCCAGCAAATCAAATTTATCCAATTCTAGTTCCAATGTACTAACTTCATTTATTGTACGATTATTCATCCAATCAACGATGACATTGTCAAAATTCATTGCATCCTCCTGATACAAAAAATATTCCCCTAATTCTTTATATTGATATAACACGCCTTGCTTCTGCATGTGAATTGGGTCCTTATTAACTTGCATCGCATTATTAACTTTGTCGTACTCTGCCTCAAATTGGCACTCATCATCAGATGTTGCTTCTGTGCCCATAATTTGAAACTCCCCATGATATTGAACTGGATACATTTGTAAAACAATCTTCTGACTATCCTTCCCAATAATTAATGTTCCACGGTCCCAATTGTTCTTAGCTTTGGTTTGATATAGCCATGGCTAACCCAATAATATTGGATATAATAAAGTGGAATTCTGTGATTGGAAAATAATATAATCAATTTCATATATAATTTCTACGATTACGGTATTAATACTGCGTAAGATATCTATTAGTTTTATCCTACTATGATCTACCATTCTCAATACCAATGTCGTGGGTACTAATTGTTTTAAATCCAACTCCTCTATTGTATCAGCATTCATTAAGTTCATACTAGAGCCACCATCCACTTGAACTCCAGGAATGAGAATACCATCAATTGATACATCGATAGTTGGTACTCCCGGATCGGGATTCAAATTAATCTCATGAATTTCTTTATTACAAACTCTACATCGTATTAAAGAGGAATTCAATGTAGAACGACATTCTAATACAATTGCTAACAATTGCTTTATTGTAATAGAAGATTTAATTTCATCCAAATCTTTCATAATATCATATGGTTTCATATTCGCAATGATTTCCAAGGCCCTCTTCTTTTTCATAGATTTTAATTTGATCCCTTGAGATAATTTTCTTACGGAGTTCAGAACTAGAACTATTGAATGGACTTTGTCATAATTCTTGTCTATGAGAGGATCTTTTAATGGATAAGATGGCTCTCGAACCTTTATAGATATTGATATTGGTTTTGGTTGAACCATTATCTCGGAGCTAAAGACATCCTCAAGTTGCACAGACGAATTGGATCCCCTCGTTGATAATACCTTTGATACTGGTGTTAGATTTGGAATACCATTCAATGAATTACATTGATCCGCTGCAATTGGTACTTCCAATTTTTGGATTGGAACTTTTCCTTTTTGCTGGGCCCAAGTAAGTACTGCATGGATGCATTCCACCACATTTACCAAAAAATCTTGTAGAACTCAAATATTGTCCTCTATCTTATTTTGCAACTCAATACGTTGATCTCGATTATTAACATTAAACGGAGCATTGCACTACTGATAAGTATGTCCAGATTGCTTACAATTTCCACATATTAGAGCATAATCATCACTGGCTCTAGGATTAGGACATTCACTAGCATAATATCCTAGCTGCCTGCATCGATAGCATCAAAATGGTCTTCTTCCTCGTCCATCTGGAATATGGGGCGTCTCGACTAGTATGAACTGGCTAAACTTATTCCAAGTTTGATGGGTAAAGGATCCCGGCCGACTAGTTGGTATTGTAGGATCTGAAATTGAATTTTGAACAAGTGGATATTGGGGTTGTTCTTGCTGATTTTGTACAAAGCCTTGAGAATTGGAATCACCTTCTTGATTATACTTAGAATTTTGAAAATTATAAAAATTTCTATTTTTTTTAATAGGGCGATTCATGTTCCATCCAAACCTATTTCCTATGTGAACTTGATTAACATCCCACAAAGTTGGTTGAATCATGGTCTGATTTCCTAACTATTATTGCCTTCTTAAACTCTAGCAATTGGTGGTTATATACTTACTTCTACAAAATGTATATTGCACAGTCATTTGGAATGGTGAAAGGCACTCCGTTACTAAATGGCCTTGCCCCTTACAATTACTGCACCAAATATTGGAGCGCATATTAGTCGGTTTATGCCTCTTTTTCTTATCCTTTGCTAGATTAATAGCCAACTCGTCCATCTTCTTTGTCAAAGTTAACAACAAAGTCTCATTTGGATCCTTTGATATTAATTCATTAAATAACTCTTTTATAAATATTGGTTTTTGATATGGGGGGTATGGGGAATACGGTGTCGGGTAGAGAGAATTCGCCTTGGGAAAACGCCGGGTTCCTAGCTGCTACTAGAACTTGCAGGGAACATGGGAGGAAGCCGTGCAAGTATGTTCTATACTTGCACAATATTTCTTCAAGCTTTCAAGTTATACTTGTATTATACTTGTACAAGTCTTGTACAAATATAAAGTATAAATACTTGAATAATACTTATACAAATACTTGTATAAATACTTGTATAAATCCTTGGTATAACATTTGTACAAATACTTGTATAAATCCTTGGTATAATACTTGTACAAATACTTGTACAAATATTATGTATAATACTTGTAGAATACTTATAGAATACTTGTATAAATACAAGTATATATACTTGTATAAAAAGTATAAGCAAAGTATGTATGTATTCAAGTATACCTCAAAATACAACCGCATATGAGGAATACAAGTTATACAACAAACTGAAACTAAATAAATCACTAAAAATTCATCCAAAGGTCGAATCAAGCGTGCTTACAGCCTATGGAAAGCCAATAATCCATTGTAAAACATATCAAAATTTCACAAATAGATGACTTACCATTTAAAAGTTATGGCTAAAAGAAGTAGGCGCTAAAATTTCCAAGCAAATGCAAAGGCAGCAAAGCTCCTCTTCACTTCAGCCTTTGTTGTGATCACTTCCCTTCTCCAAATTGGACATGCAATAGCTTTTTAGAAAGCTCACTCCATCATCTAGCTTGCTCTAAAATTTCGCATGCATGCCTCTCAAACTCCAGATTTTGTAGCTAGTCGATTCTACTCTTCAAACCCTAGCAACAATTTTTCCTCTTTGACACTTCACGGCTCATAAAACTTTCATCAAAGCTCCAAATGTATTGATTTTTGTTTTTGTAGAAAGCTTACATAAGCTACTATAAGCACCTAAAATATCAAAAGGATTGAAGAGACTGTCCGACTTGGGTGGTTGAACAAAGTCTCTGCCCCTCTTCGTCGGGTGGCAGCAAACCCTTTCCCACTCTCAAGCTCACAACTTTTGCTCTCCAACTCCAAATGCTACAAGAGATGTCTTGATAGATAGCTAGCACAATCTTCCACACTCTCTATAAATTTCACTAAGAAAGAGTTGAAATCAAACTTGCAGTGGCAGCTCGAAGTTTCTGCACCTCTTCGTCGGGTGGCAGCAAACCTCACTCTACTAAAACAAGCATAACTTTTTGTTCACAACTCCAATACAAGCAAGTGAGTAGGTTCTAGAATCCTCACAACTTGAAGAACACACCCACCAATTTTCACTACAAACACTTCTATCTCCTCGGAGCTATCTCTCTCCAAAGTTCACTATTCAAAACTGCCTCTCTCTCTCGGTCTAACAAGAGGAGTATATCTCCCTTTCTTTCTATATTAGACTATGAGACGCCCACATGGGCAGCCAAATCCTATTGGATGGGCCTTATTCACCCCATGCTCTTCTTTCTTACCCTTCATAAGGTCCATTCTACCTCAAAAGTCAACAAGAAAGGTAAAACAACCTTTACCTTTCTTCTAATTACAAAAGAGTCTATTCTAGGATATAAATAAGGTAGGAACAAAACAAATAGCCATCTTAATTCACTAACTAAGTGGCTAAAATAAATCCTCTCCTTATAATATCTTCTAAAATAACCTCTAGCACTCACACATATATTAACAATAGATACAAGATTTTTCATATTTTTATACACTACACGTAAATGCAGTATGACAACGGAACTGCAATTGTTGGTGGAACAGCATTCACTATCCCTTGCGGATTAACACTAAGATTTGCGCCGTAATCAATTGTCCTTGGATAATTGTCCATTGTTTCATTCCAAGTTGGTATTTGATACCCTCCTTGAGATGAAATCATTATGGCTCCTGTGATTAAGAATTGGTCATAATGACATTCTTTCCATACCTTAGCTCGGTCAAGTGAGGTAGCCACAATCGTAGGTTGGGCCTCTTTTACAAACATCTTCAATTCTAATGGGTATAGTTTATTAACCAATACAGACATAACAAACAAGTGTGGCATTTGGTTATTTAGCCATTTACGAAGGATATCTGTTACTCGACCATAATATGACTACACCGCTTCTCTCGGTGTCATACTGTAATTGCTTACAGTATGTAAAATCTACTCAAAATGTATAATATGTTTATAGGTTTAAATATATATTAGAATGATTAGTAAAGTAAATTAAAGGGGGTTGGTGTAAGAAACTTTATTTTAGATTTTACTTAGTTTGATTATGGCTTTTAAATTATATAGAGCCTAAATATTTAGTATAAAGCCTTGAGAGGCAATTGGGGTCCAAAGAAGAAGAATTAAACTACTAAGAGGCCTATTTGGAAGGATGAAGACAAAGTGAGGATGAATGAAGACAAGGGGTGAAATTCTTCATTCCTATTGGTTGAATACCATGCCCAATGGCTTTGAGGAGGCTGCCCGCACCAAGAACAAGGGTTTTGGCAACTTCAAGAAGGCCATTTGAAAATCAGAGACTAGGGTTAGAAAGCTTGTTTTTTGGGCTACAATTTTGAGGGATTTGGAATTTTTATGAGGAAGAAGTAGGCGCTTGAAGTTAAGGTGTGCAATTTGTACCTATTGTCACTCTATCAAGGATTGGAGGAGTTGTATGAAAGCTTTTGGAGATCGGGAGGTGCGGCTAGAGAGGTGATTTCAAGTTCTACACTTGATGTAGAAGAATTTCTATAATAAGAGTTATGAAAAAGGAGATATTGGGAGTCAAATTCAGCAGTTTGAATTCCAAGGCAGTAAATAGGCCGTTTTGTTCATAGTGATGGATTTTGCCATATCTTGAGTTTCTAGACGAATTTTTGTCTACAAATTTCCACAAAGGTGAATCTTTGTGCTAAAAAGCTACACATTAAAGTTTCATAGCATTTGGACATTGGATTTGTGAGATATAAAGAATTTAGTACTCGGGTATTTGAAAACAAGGGTTTAAAACTACTGTTAGGGTTTTTACGATATCTAAAGATCGATAAAGAATTGACAGTTGAAATTTGTTGTGCTAACTAATAAGAGCACATCAGTACTTCATGTGAAGTTTTAGTGGATTTGAACTGTTAGATTAAGAGTTATAGGTTAATAAAGTTTAAGAAAAATTCCCTACCTACGTGTGAATGAAGATTTAGAGTATTTTGATATAGTTGAGTGTTATTGTGAAATAAGGCTTATGTATTGGGTGTAATAGCCCTAAAAGAAAAAAATTTATATAAATTTTGAGGATTTTATTATTTTGGATCTTAATTGAGTATTTAATTGCAGCCAGAAGTCCAGTGCTTTCTTGAGACAGATTCTCTCTACCACGACACCGGTACCATTTTGCTATTCATTAATCTTTCTTTAAGTCGTTCTTCAAATCTTGTTGGTTGAAAATGAGTCAAAAACGTATTTTTTAATGCTTCTCAATTAGGAAATTGTCCCACGGCTTGGCGATTATACCATTCAAACGTCGTGTCTTTCAAGGTCGCTGGTAGCCATCTTAACCAAATATCTTCAGTTCTACCATTGTTGGCTATACATGCGGTTATAAATTGAGACAAGTGTTGATCTAGGTCGGCTCTTGGCAGACCCCTAAAGGTAGGTAATGGTGCTATGTTGTCGTGTTGTGACACGATTATATAGTGAAACTATGACTAAAAATGACAAGAAAACTAGAGACCCTTGAACTAGACTGGAAACAAGAAAGGAGTTGACAAGAGTGAAGAAGGCTTCACTCTTGTCTCTATTTATACTATCTAGCTAAGAGCTAAGTGGCGACGTTCTATAGGACCTCCAACACGTATCCAATTTACAAAACACGTGTCAAACTTGCAGGACAAGTTTCCTATATGTTCGCCACGTATTTAGCTTGGTCTTCAAGCTACCAACATGTGCGACATGTGCCTAACTTATTGACCAAGTTTCTAATCCAAAAGTCTACTATGCACACTTATAAAGTCAAAGCAGCATCTATGAAGTTTCTAGGAAGTTTCTCTAAAGATATTATGAAATTAATCTATTTTTACCTTCTTTTATCTAGTTTTATCTGATCATATAGATAACTATATATATGTCCGTGACATTACCCCTCCTTTAAAGGACGAGTTCCACGAGGAGCAGTGATTACGTGTGTAGAAAGTCTAAGATGCGACAAATAGTATTTGCCACATACTCTGATCTTTGTTCTCTTCGAAGGTAATTGATGGGTCCTCTCAGCCATCGATAGTGTCCCATTCCAGGGCGAGAAGACCACCTTGTTATTTGATCATTGTTGTGACCTTCATAACTTTCTTCGAATACCACATTTGGAACACCGTCAGGAGTTGTTCCTATCTCCAATAAAATCACCAAACATCGAGAATCTCTTCCAAGGTCGTGATACCAAACACGTTGTATCTCGCCATCTATTCGAGGAAGAACATGTCGTTCTTTGAAGATCTTCATCTCAAATGCGTCGTCTTGAGGG
>JAWRVF010001259.1:0-87881 GCA_036785485.1 Physcomitrellopsis africana | reverse complement strand
TGGTAGAGAGAATCTGCCTCAAGAAAGCACTATACTTTTGGCTGCAACTAAATACTCAATCAAGATCCAAAATAATAAAATCCTCAAAATTTATATAAAATTTTTTCTTTTAGGGCTATTACACCCAATATATAAGCCTTATTTCACAAAAACACTCAACTATATCAAAATACTCTAAACCCTCATTCACCCGTAGGAAGGGAATTTTTTCCGAACTTTATTAACCTATAACTCTTAATCTAACCGTTCAAATCCACTAAAATTTCACATGAAGTACTGATGTGCTCTTATTAGTCAGCACAACAAATTTCAAATGTTGATTCTTTATTGATCTTTAGATATCATAAAAACCCTAACAGTAGTTTTAAACCCTTGTTTTCAAACACCCAAGTACTAAAGTCTTCATATCTCACAAACCCAATGTCTAAATGCTATGAAACTTTGATACATAGCTTCTTAGCACAAAGATTCACCTTCTTGGAAATTTTTAGACAAAAATTCGTCTAGAAACTCAAGATATGGCAAAACCCATCACTATGAACAAAACGGCCTACTTACTGCCTTGGAATTCGAACTGCTGTCTTTGACTCCCAATATCTTGTTCTGTAGAACTCTTATTGTAGAAATTCTTCCACATCAGTGTAGGCTTGAAATCACCTCTCTAGCCGCACCTCCCGATCTCCAAAAGCTCTCATACAACTCCTCCAATCCTTGATAGAGTGACAGTAGGTACAAATTGCACACCTTAACTTCAAGCGCCTACTTCTCCCTCATAAAAACTCCAAATCTCTCAATTTTTATACCAAAATTGTAGCCCAAAAAACAAGCTTTCTAACCCTAGTCTTTGATTTTTGAATGCCCTCCTTGAAATTGCCGAAACCCTTCTTCTTGCTGCGGGCAGCCTCCTCAAAGCCCATTGGACATGGTATTCAACCAATAGGAATGAAGAACTTCACCCCTTGTCTTCATTCATCCTCACTTTGTCTTCATCCTTCCAAATAGGCCTCTTAGTGGTTTAATTCTTCTTCTTTGGACCCCAATTGCCTCTCAAGGCTTTATACTAAATATTTAGGCTCTATATAATTTAAAAGCCATAATCAAACTAAGTAAAATCTAAAATAAAGTTTCTTACACCAATCCCCTTTAATTTATTTTACTAATCATTCTAATACATATTTAAACCTATAAACATATTATACATTTTGAGTGGATTTTACATACTGTAAGCAATTACAGTACGACACCGCACTATATTGAAATCAAAGACTATGAAGAATACAAGATTGAAAAGATATTTAATTCACAACAAAGGTGGGATAATAAAGATCAAATCCTTGGATGGGATATTTCAACAATGGAAGTATTAGCTCAAGGCTATAGGCAATTTTTTTGAGGACCAATAGAAACCATTGTCTAAGAATAGAAAATAAAATACATAGTTTCATTAATTCAACGTATTCTTGATTTCTTACATATGTAATAAGATCGAGCTCTTTTTGGAACTTGATACTAAAAAAGAGGGTGATGTTAAAGATATATATTTTAGAGATTCACAGAACTATCTAGAATATTTTATAAACTTCTTGAATTAGTGAAAGTTGGCTAAGAAGCTTCCTAGTTAGTGAAAGTCAATTGAAAAGTTTCTTTAGTTAGTGGAAGGAGTTGAAGAAACTTTCTAGTTAGTAGAAAGGCTCGAAGCTTCCATATTGGTAGAAGTGACTCAAGCTTCCTAGTTGGTATAAGTTGCTCAAGAAGCTTCTTAGTTTGATAAAAGCCACTCAAAAAGCATCCTAGACAAGAATATATATAGCAATTGAGGCTGAAGAATTCTTTAGTCTCAACAAGGTATCTCTTGGAATTCTAGTTCACCTTTTTTGACATTATTCGTGTACTCATCTGGTTAATTCAAGTACTTGTTGGTTTTTTTTGGAAATTTTGTTCTAGTTCAAGTCCCTTGTTTTATATTCTTGTATCCTTAATAGAAGATAGAAATGATTATACAGAGGACTATTTTGAACACTGTGAGAGACGTATAATGTTTTCTTAGATTTGCTAATTTTTATTGGATCTTCATCAAAAATTACTCTCAAGTTGCTATCCCTCTTATTTGATTGACATATAAGGACAACTTAGAATGGAGGCCTCAAGTGAAGAAGGCATTTCAAGGTCTCAAGACAATATTTACTACAACTTCTATATTGGTGCGTCCAAATTTTATAAAAGCATTCTACATAGAGACTGATGCTTTGGATTTTGCACTAGAGGTTGTATTTTTACAAATGGATATAGATAATAAATTCTATCATATTTCATTTTATTCTTAAAAATTCTTTGTTGTCAAAATTAATTATAAAATCCACAATAAGGAGCTTCTTGCTATTGCAGATTCTTTTCAAGAATAACGTCATTTTCTTGAAGGAGCAATGCATCCTATGATTGTATATACAGATTATAAGAACTTGAAATATTTTATGACGGCTTGGATTTTTAATCGCCGCCAAGTTGAATAGAATATGTCTTTATCTGGATTTAACTTTATTATCATTTATTACCTTGGAAAGCAACAAGGATTATCTAATGCATTATCGAGGAGATCATATCTTATATCAAGAGTAGGATAGGCAGAATTTGATCAACAATATATAATTTTATTGAAGCTAGAGTAATTTTGCCTTTGTGCCACTATTACATTGGGGCCTATTGATTCTAGTTTCTTCAATGAAGTACAACTACTAATGATGCTTTGGCCCTTGATATTAAGCATCGCTTAAAAAAAAATTTTGATAAGTTCAAACTTGAGAAAGACCTTCTATACTTTGAAGAATATTTGTATATCCCAAAAGGACCAACACAAATACACGTTCTTCAATCTTACCATGACTTTTCAACTACATGTCATTTTGGATTTAATAAGACCTTAGAACTTATTTTCCAATATTTTTGGTGGCCTCAAATGTGAAAGGTAGTGAAGGACTTTGTATTCTCTTATGACATTTGTTCAAGGTCCAAAAATCCTTGACATTGCCCTTATAGATTCTTACAATAATTGCTTGTTTTAAGACAATCATGGTTTTTTATCTTAATGGATTTCATCACAAATCTACTGCCATCCAATTCATTAGACAACATCTTTGTAGTGATTGATCAACTTATAAAAATGGCTCATTTCATTCCTTACAAAAAGATTGCATATAGTGAAGAAACAACAAGGCTCATTTTTGAAAATATATATCAATATCATATTTGTTAATTAAATATCATATCGATAAAGGATCACAATTCATATCTGAGAAATTTTAAAATATTTCTTTAAAATATTAAAACAAAGATATCAAACTTTTCTTTGACTTTTTCCATCCTGGTAACAATAAAGCGAAATGAGTTAACCAAATTTTGGAGCGATTATTTATAATGCAGCGTTAACTATCGATAAGACGATTGGATCTTATATCTACTTATTGATAATTAATCATGAATAATCTGATAAATTTTTCTGTATGAGATTGCTATTTTCTCTTATCTTATCAAGCATCAAAAGCTTTAATAATTTTGAATTATGCCAAGAAGAATTGGAGGCGCTTGAAGGATTTACCAGCGATGTCGATAGCAGCCATCGGGCAATCTTAAGCTTCAATTACAAGTAGCTTAAGATGCTTACAAGGTATTTGTAGATAAATTCAAGAATTACCCACCTGCTTTTTATATTGGAGATAAGATATGGCTTCTTCAATGGAACATTAAGACCAAGCGGCCATGCAATAAGTTGAATTATTGAAGGTTGGGACCATTTTCTATCCAGAAGCAAATCAAATCAATGACATATTTCTTGAAATTACCATCTACTATGAAGGTATATCTAATTTTTCATGTCTCTCTTTTAGAACCTTATAGAGAATTGCATATTCTAAGAAGAATATAACAATCACTACCTAATATCCAAATCAAAGACCATAAAGAATACGAGGTCAAAAAGATATTCGATTCACGACAAAGGTGGAATAAATTAAAATATCTTATTCATTGGCAAGGCTATGATATTAATGAATACACATGGAAACTAGTCAAAAACCTTACCAATATTTTTTAAAAGATATAGGAATTTCATCAATTCTATCTTTACAAATCCAAACGTATTTAATGATAATTTTTTTAGTAAAGATTGGATTCAAGGAATATTCATAAGAGAGAGAGAGTTAAACTAAAGCCTTCATCAATTAGTAGTTGTTTATTCTAAGTTAGAATAGATTGGTAGAAGCAAGTTAGTCACCTTGTCAAACCTTCAAGCATCGAGAAAACAAGATTCAAAGATTCATTTGCCATGCAAGCTTTGAATGAACCAGTGTAATTTTCACAGCCTTCAATTGAGTAAAAAGTGAGGACAATATATTTTAATGCCAAGTACGACCTTAGTTGGAGCCATTAAGAATAAGACCTAACCATATAAGTCTCGATTCCAATACTCAAGCTTTAGTGATATTACTTGAGCTTAGAAAAGTGAATCATTTTAGTCCTAAGATCTTGTTTGAAGGATGTTTTGAAGGCCATAATAAAGATTAGATTCTTAGATGGAATATTTCAACAACAAAGGTACTAGCTCAAGGCCATGGGTGATTTTTTTGTAGACCAATAGAATCCATTGCTCAAAAATAGAGAATAGAATATATATCTTTACTAATACAATATATTCTTAATTTTTTACATTTGTGGTAAGATCAAGCTTCTCTTGGAACTCGTCACTAAAGAAAGATTTGATGTTAGAGACATATACTTTGAAGGTTCATTGAACCTTCCTAAACATTCTAAATGCTTCTTGAGTTATTAAAAGTTTTTTGAGAAGTTTCCTAGTTAGTAGAAGAAGCTTAAGAAGGTTCTCAATTAGTGGAAGGAACTTAAAAGGCTTCCTAGTTGGTAGAAGTTGCTCGAGAAGCTTTTTAGTTGGATAGAAGGTGCTTAGGAAGCATCTTAGATAGGAATATAGATAGGAGTCGAGGTTGAAGAATTCTCTAGTCTTAACAATGCATGTCTTGGAGTTTTTAGCTCACTTTTCTTGATATTATTCATGTATGCATTTGATTAATTTAAATTCTTGTTGATTTCTTTTAGAAACCTTGTCCTTGTTCAAGTCTCTTATTCTATATTCTGATGTCTTTGATACCCCCTTCTCTAGTGTCAAGTTCCAAGAGAAGCTCAATCTTATTATATACGTAAAAAATCAAGAATATATTGTACTAGTATAGCTATATATTTTGTTTTCTATTCTTGTGCAATGGATTCTATTGGTCCTTGAAAAAATTGCCTATGGCCTTGAGCCAATATCTTTGTTGGTGAAATGAACCATCTGAAGAATTGATCTTCATCAACCTTGAAAACATCTTCCTAACGAGATCTCAAGTCTAAAGGATTCACCTTCAGTTTCAAGTAATATTACTAAACTCAATCACAATTGAGATCTCAGCTGATCATGCTCTAATGGTTCTTAAGCAAGATTGTACTGGCCGCTTACGTTGCATTTATGCAGTATGTAAAATTATTATATATTTTAGGCTTAGTTGTTATTACATGTGTGAGTGTTAGAGGTTATTTTAGAAGATATTATAAGGAGAGGATTTATTTTAGCTACTTAATTAGTGAATTAAGATGGCTATTTGTTTTAGTTCCTACCTTACTTATATCCTAGAATAGATTCTTTTGTAATTAGAAGAAAGATAAAGGTTGTTTTACCTTTCTAGTTGACTTTGAGGTAGCATGGACCTTATAAGGGGTAAGAAAGAAGAGTATGGGGTGAATAGGGCTTGACTAATAGGAATTTGGCTGCCCATGTGCTCATGGCATGGGCTAATGTGGAGGAAAAGGGGAGAATATTCTTCTTGTTGGACCTAGGGTTTGACAGTTTTGAGGATGCGAGTTTTGGAGAAGTAGAGCTTTGAGGATATTAAAGCTTTTGTAGTGAAAATTATAGGGTGTATTCTTTGAATTGGAAGGATTTTAGAACTTATTCACTTTCTTGTTTTAAAATTGTAAGCAAATTGTTATGCTTGTTTTAGTAGAATAAAGTCTGTTGCTATCAAAAAGTGACGGCAGAAACTTCGAGCTGCCACTGCAAGTTTAACTTTGACTCTTTCTTAGTAAAATTTGTAGAGAGTGGAAAATTATGCCAACTTTCTTTCAAGCTATTTCTTGTAGCATTTGGAGTTGGAGAAAAAAAGTTGTGAGTTTGAGAGTGGGAAAGGCTCTGCTGCCACTTGATGAAGAAGGATAGAGATTTTGTTCAATCTCTCAAGTCGGAGAGTCTCTTCAATCTTTTTGATATTTTAGATGCTTATAGTAGCTTGTGTAGGCTTTCTACAAAAATAAAAATCAATGCATTTAGAGCTTCTATGAAAGTTTTATGAGCCATGAAGTGTCAAGAGGGCAAATTATTGCTAGGGTTATAGGAGTAGATTCAACTAGCTATAAAATCTGAAGTTTGAAAGGCATACATGCAAAATTTTAAAACAAGTTAGATAATGGAGTGAGCTTTCTAAAAAGCTATTGCATATCTAATCTAGAGAAGTGAAGTAACCACAACAAAGGCTGAAGTGAAGAAGAGCTTTGCTGCCTTTGTATTTGTTGGGAATTTTTAGTGCCTATTTCATTTAGCCATAACTTTTAAATGATAAGACATCTATTTGTGAAATTTTGATATATTTTACAATGAGTTATTAGCTTTCCATAGATTATAAGCACGCTTGATTTAACTTTTGGATGAATATTTAGTGATTTATTTAATTTCAGCTTATTGTATAACTTGTATTCCTCATATGTAGTTGTATTTTGAGGTATACTTGAGTATATAAATACTTTTTTTATACTTATTATATAAGTATATATATTTGTATTTATATCAAGTATTTATAAAGTTATTTTATAAGTATTAAATATAATATTTATACAAATATTTGTATAAGTATTATACCAAGGATTATATTCTATTTTATATAAATATTATACTAAAGATTATACTCTATTTTTATACAAGGATTATATTCTATTTTTATACAAATATTATATCAAAGATTATATTCTATTTTATATAAGTATTTTATTAAGGATTATATCTTATTTTTATACAAGGATTATATTTTATTTTTATACAAGTATTATTTAAAGGATTATACTTTATATTTATACAAGTTTTATACAAGTTTTATACAAGTATAATACAAGTATAATATAGAAGCTTGAATAAATATTGTACAAGTATAGAAGATACTTGCACGGCTTCCTTTCATGTTCCCTGCTAGTTCTAGTAGTAGCTAGAAACCCAGTGTTTTTCCAAGGCAAATTCTCTCTACCTGACAACGTTGAAATGTATTGTCCTTCTTATACTCAATTGAAGGCTATGAAAACTACATTGATTGTTCAAAGCTTATGTGGAAAATGAATTTTCTGAATCTTATTCTCTTAATGCTTGAAAGTTTGACATGATAACTGATTTGCTTCTACTACTCTATTCTATCATAGAACAAACAATTACATACTGATTAAGGCTTTAATTTAATTCTTCTCTTCTTATGAGTATTTCTTGAATTCAATCTTTATTAAAAAATTATCATCGAATATATTTGGATTTGTGGAGATAGAATTGATAAAATTCATATACCTTTTAAGATGCATTGGTGAGATTTTTGGCCAATTTCCATATGTGCTCATTAATGTCATAGCCCCGTCAATGAACAAGATATTCCAATTTGCTCCATCTTCATCGTATATCAAATATTTTTTTAACCTTGTATTCTTTATGGTCTTCAATTTTGATACTAAGTAGTAATTGTTGTATTCTTTTTAGAATATGTAATATCAACAAGGAAGCTTTTTGAACTCTGTCCACTAACCAAGAAAAATCTCAACTAACTTTCACCAATTAGAAAGCTTCATAACCGTCTTTCATTAATTTAAACAATAAAGATTGTCTAATGTTCTATCAAGGAGATCATATCTTATACTTAGAATAGAAGAGATAGCATTTAATCAACAATATACAACTTTGTTGAAACCAAAGGAATTTTACCTTTGCACTACTATTACATTAGCATATATTAATTCTAGTTTCTTCAATAAGCTATGTGCTACAACCACTAATAATACTTTGGCCTTTGATATCAAGCGTTGCTTAAAAAAAAGTGTTGATAAGTTTAAACTTGAGGAAGATCTTCTATACTTTGAAGAATGTTTGTATATCTCAGAAGGACCAACACAATTGTGTATTCTTCAATCTTACCATGACTTTCTAGGTATGGGTCATTTTGGATTTAATAAGATCTTGGAACTTATTTCTTGAGATTTCTGATTCACCTCAAATATAAAAGGCAGTGAAGGACTTTATACTCACTTACAACATTTGTTCATAGTATAAAAATCTTTGACATCGTCCTTATAGATTCTTACAACCCTTGCTTGTTCCAAGACAATTATGCTCTTTTATTTCAACGGATTTCATCATAGATCTATTGCCATCTAATTTATTAGACAACATCTTTGTAGTGATTGATCAACTTACAAAAATGACTTATTTCACTCCTTACAAAAAGATTGTGTCTAGTGAAGAAAAAATTAAGCTCTTTTTTAATAATATATATTGATATCATCGCCTATCAGATCATATCATATCTAATCAAGGACCCCAGTTCATATTTAAATTCTAAAAATGTCTTTTTGAAATATTGAAGGTGGATATTAAACTTTCTTTGGCTTTCCATCTTCAAATTGACTGCCAAATAGACTTAGTTAACCAAATTTTTGAGCAAAATTTACAATCCAACATCAACTATCAACAAAACAATTGGATCTTGTATCTACCATTAGCAAAATTTATATATTATAATATTATTTTTGCCTCAACTTAGTAAATACTATTTTTTTCCAACTATGGATATCATCTGAACTTTGATCTGTGGAGTACATCAAATAACAACAATCTAACAGCTGAAGGATTTGCAAAGCATATATTGTAACACCAAACAACCTTGAAGCTTCAATTACAAGTAGCTCAAGATGCTTATAAGGCATCTGTAGATAAATTCAAGAATCAATTGCTTACTTTTTATATTAGAGATAAGGTATAGCTTCTTCAATGCAATATCAAGACCAAGCGGCCATATAATAAGTTGGACTAGAGAAGGTTGGGACCATTTTCTATGTAGAAGCAAATCAATTTAGTAGCATATTGCTTAAAATTACCATCAACTATGAAGGTACATCCAATTTTTTATATCTCTCTTTTAGAACCTTACAAAAAAATTACACATTCTAAAAAGAATACAACAATTACTACTTAGTATCAAAATTGAAGACCATAAAGAATACAAGGTTAAAAAAATATTTGATATACGATGAAGATGGAGCAAATTGGAATATCTTGTTCATTGACGGGGCTATGACATTAATGAGCACATATGGAAATTGGCCAAAAATCTCACCAATGCATCTTAAAAGGTATATGAATTTTATCAATTCTATCTCCACAAATCCAAATATATTCGATGATAATTTTTTAATAAAGATTGAATTCAAGAAATACTCATAAGAAGAGAAGAATTAAATTAAAGCCTTAATCAGTATGTAATTGTTTGTTCTATGATAGAATAGAGTAGTAGAAGCAAATCAGTTATCATGTCAAACTTTCAAGCATTAAGAGAATAAGATTCAGAAAATTCATTTTCCACATAAGCTTTGAACAATCAATGTAGTTTTCATAGCCTTCAATTGAGTATAAGAAGGACAATACATTTCAACGTTGTCAGGTAGAGAGAATCTGTCTAAAAACACTCCATTTCTAAATATACTAATTGAATCCAAAGGTGAAATAACTAAAAAGGTCAAAAGATCTTCTATATTTGTACATTTGTTATCTGTTTGTATATTATAATTTGTATTATACTTATAAAACTTGTATAAAACTTCCGGGAACGGAACCGAGTACACCGATCCTTTTTAAATACTTGTATAAAAAATAAATATAACCTGTGATAAAATAAGATATAATTCTTGAATAAAATACTTATATAAAAAATAGAATATAATCTTGATATAATCCTTGTATAAAAATAGAATATAATCCTTGTATAAAATACTTATATAAAATAGAGTATAATCCTTGGTATAATACTTATAAAATACTTATATAAAATAGAAAATAATCCTTGGTATAATATTTGTATAAATATTTGTACAAATATTATATATAATACTTATAAAATACTTATATAAATACTTGATATAAATATAAGTATATATACTTGTATAAAAGATATAAGCAAAGTATATATATATTCAAGTATACCTCAAAATACAACCGCATATGAGGAATACAAGTTATACAATAAGCTGAAACTAAATAAATCAGTAAAAATTCATCCAAAGGTCGAATCAAGCGTGCTTATAGCCTATGGAAAGCCAATAATTCATTATAAAATATATCAAAATTTCACAAATAGATGTCTTACCATTTAAAAGTTATGGCTAAATAAAATAGGCACTAAAAATTTCCAGCAAATTCAAAGGTAGCAAAGCTCTTCTTCACTTTAGCCTTTGTTGTGGTTACTTCTCTTCTCCAAATTGGATATGCAATAGTTTTTTACAAAGCTCACTCCATCATCTAACTTGTCTTAAAAATTTGCATGTATGCCTCTCAAACTTCAGATTTTATAGCTAGTTGAATCTACTCCTCAAACCCTAGCAACAATTTGCTTTCTTGACACTTCATGGCTCATAAAATTTTCATAGAAGCTTTAAATGCATTGATTTTTATTTTTGTGGAAAGTTTCCAAATAGTTACTATAAGCATCTACAAAATATCAAAAAGATTGAAGAGATTGTCCGACTTGGGTGGTTGAACAACATCTCTCCCCTTCTTTGTTAGGTGGCAACAAATCCTTTTCTACTCTTAAGCTTACAGCTTTTTTTCTCCAACTCCAAATACTACAAAAGATAGCTTGATAGAAAGCTAGTAAAATTTTCCACACTTTCTAAAAATTTCACTAAGAAAGAGTCAAAGTTAAACTTGCAGTGGCAGCTCGAAGTTTCTGCCGTCACTTTTTGATAGCAACAGACTTTATTCTACTAAAACAAGCATAACAATTTGCTTACAATTTTAAAACAAGAAAGTGAATAAGTTCTAAAATCCTTCCAATTCAAAGAATACACCCTATAATTTTCACTACAAAAGCTTTAATATCCTCAAAGCTCTACTTCTCCAAAACTCGCATCCTCAAAACTGTCAAACCCTAGGTCCAACAAGAAGAATATTCTCCCCTTTTCCTCCACATTAGTCCATGCCACTCCCACATGGGCAGTCAAAATCCTATTAGATAGACCCTATTTATCCCCATACTCTTCTTTTTTATCCCTTATAAGGTCCATGCTACCTCAAAGTCAACAAGAAAGATAAAACAACCTTTATCTTTCTTTTTAGTACAAAAGAATTTATTCTAAGGTAAGAATAAGGTAGGAACCAAATAAATAGCCATCCTTATTTACTAATTAAGTAGCTAAAATAAATCCTCTCCTTATAATATCTTTTAAAATAGCCTTTAGTATTCATACATGAAATAACAATAAATACAAAATATATAATAATTTTACATACTGCACGTAAATGCAACATGACAGCGCCAAGTACAATCTTGCTTAGAACCATTAAGAGCATGATCCAACCATGCAAGTCTCAATTCCAATGATTGAGTTTTAGTAATATTACTTGAGCTTAGAAAGGTGAATCCTTTTAGACTTGAGATCTCGTTAGGAAGATGTTTTCAAGGTCGCAATGAAGATCAATTCTTTAGATGGGATATTTCAACAATAGAGGTATTAGCTCAAGGCCATAGGCAATTTTTTCAAGGACCAATAGAATCCATTGCTCAAGAATAGAAAACAAAATATATAGCTATACTAGTACAATATATTCTTGATTTTTTACGTATATAATAAGATTGAGCTTCTCTTGGAACTTGACACTAGAGAAGGGGGTATCAAAGACATCAGAATATAGAATAAGAGACTTGAACAAGGACAAGGTTTCTAAAAGAAATCAACAAGAATTTAAATTAATCAAATGCATACATGAATAATATCAAGAAAAGTGAGCTAAAAACTCCAAGACATGCATTGTTAAGACTAGAGAATTCTTCAACCTCGACTCCTATCTATATTCCTATCTAAGATGCTTCCTAAGCACCTTCTATCCAACTAAAAAGCTTCTCGAGCAACTTCTACCAACTAGGAAGCCTTTTAAGTTCCTTCCACTAATTGAGAACCTTCTTAAGCTTAAAGAAAGAGTTACTGTTTAACCATAGTAAAAGTTTTAACAAATAAAAGTCAACTAGGATTAAATGGGCGTTGTGGTCTCAACAAAGGGTTTAAGTGTCTCGACAAAGTACGGATTTAGCGTCTTAAGAAGTACTGGATAAAAGCAATGTGGATGAAGCTTCCATGTGATTGATGAGAACTCCACTTTAAAGTGGTGTTGAAGTGAGAGCCTATCTCATTCCTCAAGACTTCTCTTTGAGTCGCTAACCTGTCGATGTTAAGGCGTTTCTAACTTCTGGGCCTTAATGGGCCCACTCACATTTGCTCGTGAGTTTTAGAAGTTTTATGAAGTCTTTGTTGTTGTGCGGAATAGGTCTTATGGTGTTTGCTAATGTTAGAGTTTGTATGATCTTAGCTTATGTTATGACAAGAGGAGGTTCTGATTTGTAAGCTTAGAGATCTCTAACATTGCTTTGTGGGTTCTTATCTCCTTGATAGTGAGTTTAAGACCCTTGTGAAAGACCTTGATAGTGTCTTTATGTGTTATTGAAACTGATTCATTAACCTTCTGCATTTCATTAAATAGTGAGTTGAAAGAGTGAAAGAACTTCATTGAGAGGTTCATAAGAGTGCATATACTGATTAGAAGCTTTAGAAGATCACTTAAGAGTGCTTTGAGTGAGAAATCACTCTTCTGTTCACAAGAGGATATTCTGAGTTTCTGCTAGTGCAAATTTGTGATTTTAGATCACATAGGAATTTTCTTTCTCAATATTCTTTGATACACTACTTCTTAGAAATGGCTTCTAGTGAGGGTGAAGGTTTGAGAGTGATTGAGAAGTTTAGAGGTGACAATTTCTATCACTGGAAGGTGAAAATGGAGCTTTTGTTGGCATCTTTGGACCTTTGGGACATTGTAGATGAAAGTGAAGATCCTCCATGCATAGATGCAAGTATTAAGGAGAAGAAGGACTTTAAAAGACGTGAAAAGAAGGCTTTTGGCATGATTGCCACAAATGTGGATGAAGCCAACTTTTCACACATTATCCATTGCAAAGGACCAGCGGAAGCATGGAAGACTCTTTGCAACATTTATGAGAGCAAGAACTTGTCCAACATCCTTTTTACAAGGAGGAAATTCTTCACTTGCAAGATGGAAGAAGGTGAAGACCTTATGGCTCACGTCAACAAAGTAAAGGCTCTTGCAAATCAACTAGCTATTGTTGACAAACCTTTAGAAGATGGTGATATTGTCATGACCTTGCTCATGAGCCTTCCGGAGTCTTATAACTATATTATAGTAGCATTGGAGTCCATCAAGTTGAAAGAGCTTACAATGGACTATGTGACGGCAAGACTTGCACATAAAGTGACCAAAAGGAAAGAAAAGGAGCATCAAAGTGAAGACTCGGCTCTCTTCTCAAGACAAGGTAAAGGTACCTATTCAAACCAACGTGACAATAGAAGGAGTAACGTGAAAACTTGCTTCATTTGCGGAAAATCAGGTCATTTTGCAAGAAATTGCTACAAGGCCAAGAAAGGAGACACAGAGAATGCTAACAATGCACATGATGAATTTGGAGGAGATGACTTTGCATTCATGGCAAGTGAAGGCACTTCTATGGCTGCCATGTCTAAGTGGATTATTGATTCGGGTGCTACCAAGCACATGACTCCATACAAGTGTGCTCTTAACACTTATGAAGAAATTCCAGTAACAAATGTTTGGTTAGGAGACAATGGCATGGTACAAGCTGTTGGAATTGGCTCCATTGTGGTGGAGATTGTTGTGAAGAATGAAACCAAGAGGATCACACTGAAAGAAGTCCCACATGTGCCAAAGATGAAGAAGAACCTTCTTTCGGTGAGCAAACTTGTGTCAAGTGGTTGTAAGGTTCAATTTGATATGAATGGATGTTTTGTGAAGACATTGGATGGAGATAATGTTTTAAAGGGCTTTAGAGATGGCAACCTTTACATTCTCAATTGTAAGAAGGTGAATGGAGTTGAAGTAGCAGCATTTGCTGAATTTCCAAAAGATGAAGACAAGTTTGGAATTTGGCATCGACGCCTTGGTCATTTGAATGCCAAAAGCATGAAGGAGCTCAAATCTATGGTAGTTGGCTTAGATCTTGGTCAATCATACAACAATGCCACGACTCTAGCTTGTGAAGGTTGTATTCAAGGTAAGCAACAAAGGGCCTCATTTCCAAGTGGAGTAGCAACACGAGCAAGTAAGTTGTTGGAGATTGTGCATTCAGATGTTTGTGGACCTATGAAGACACCATCAATTGGAGGAGCAAGGTACGTTGTCACATTTATTGATGATTTTTCAAGAAAGGTGTGGATTTTTATCCTTAAAGCCAAGAGTGAGTGTTTCTCAAGATTTAAGGAGTTTAAGGCACATGTGGAAAAGCAATGTGAATGCAAGATCAAGGTATTACGCACAGACAATGGTGGTGAGTATTTGTCAAAACATTTTGATGAGTACTTGAAGATTCAAGGTATTAGAAGACAAACGTCTACTCCTTACACTCCACAACAAAATGGAGTTGCTGAAAGAGCAAATCGCACCATTGTGGAGATGGCAAGGAGTATGCTTCATGCTCAAAATCTTGGATATGAATTTTGGGCGGAAGCTGTGGTGAATGCAGTATACACAAGGAATAGGTGCCCTACAAGTGCACTCACATCAATGACTCCACAAGAAGCTTGGAGTGAAAAGAAACCTTGTGTTTCACACATGAGGACATTTGGATGCATTGCTTATGCAAAGATACCAGATTGTATGAGGTCCAAGCTTGAGGCAAAAGGTACAAAATGTGTATTTGTTAGATATTGTGAAGGTACAAAGGCATATAGGCTAATGTGTTTAGATACCAAGAAGATCATCAAAAGTCATGATGTTGAGTTTATTGAGCATAAGAGTGCTTATGAGCACTTGGAGATGTGTCTAAGTGGGAGTAATGGTGTGTTTGTGGACACATCTTTAAATCTAGTAAAGAAAGAAGAAGAAGATGAAGACAATGAAGATAGTGGAGACATGAATGAAGGTGAAAAGCTAAAGAAGATGGAGAAGAAAATCTCTTTGATTTCTAAAACCAACAGTGAAGGAAATGAAGATGTTGAAGACGATGATGATGAGGAGTATCAACCTTTGAGTGAGAAAAGACAAAGTTTAAGAAAGAAGAAGCTTGGAAGAGTGGTTGGAGTACATGAAGGTGAATCTTCTTCAAATGAAAGGAGATATCCTATGAGGGAAAGAAGACCACTTGGTGAATGGTGGAAGAACCACATTTTTCCTCAAGTAAGTGAAGAACATGCAAATGTTGCACTCCTTGCTGATCCATTGTCTTTATGTGATGCAATGAAGTCCACAGATGCTATGAAGTGGGAGAAGGCTATGGAAGAAGAATACAAATCTCTTATGGACAATAGAACATGGGAATTGACTCAACTTCCACCAAATCGATCTTCTATTGGTTGTAAGTGGGTATTTAGAACCAAGAGGGATGTAATGGGCAATGTTGTGAGATATAAGGCAAGATTAGTTGCCAAAGGATATTCACAAGTTGCCGGTGTTGATTTCAATGAGACATATGCTCCCTTGGCTAAATTCACCACTATCAGAACCATTGTGGCAATTGGGGCAGCAATGGACTTGGAGATGCATCAAATGGATGTGAAGACGGCTTTCTTAAATGGAGAGTTGGAAGAAGACATCTATATGGATCAACCTCAAGGATATGTTGAAGAAGGCAAACAACATCTTGTTTGTAAGTTGAAGAAATCATTGTATGGACTCAAGCAATCACCAAGGGCATGGTACCAACGGATTGATACATTCTTTGTGAATGAAGGGTTTGTAAGGAGTGAAGCAGATCATTCCATGTATGTGATGCAATCCCAAGAGTTCCTATTGATTGTAATCCTTTACGTTGATGATTTAATCATCTTGGCTAACAATGCGAAAAAGTTGAATTGGATGAAGGCCATATTAGAAAAAGAATTTGAAATGAGTGATTTGGGAGAACTTCACTATTGCTTAGGAGAGGAGTTCATAAGAGATCGTGAAAACAAGACCATTACAATGAGTCAAAGCAAGGACATTGAAGAAGTATTGAAACGATTCAACATGGAGGAGTGTAAGCCCATTGGAACACCTTTGGAGGCAAATTTGAAGTTGATGAAGCTCACGGATGAGGAGTTTGCTGAAGTTGAAGGTGAGATGCAAAGTATTCCATACAAGGCAGCAGTAGGCTCACTTATGTATGCAATGGTGGCCACAAGAGTGGATCTTGTATATGCGGTGAGTGTTGTGAGCCAACACATGTCTAAGGCTGGACCTTTGCATTGGGCAACGGTAAAGAGGATATTGAGGTACTTAAAAGGTACTAAAGACTTCAAATTATGCCTTGGTGGTAAGAACATTGATTTGCAAGGTTATTGCGATGCGGATTGGGCTGGAGATGTTAATGATAGAAGATCCACAATGGGATCTGTGTTCTTTATTGGAGTGGGAGTCATTTCATGGAATTGCAAGAGACAACCTACCATTGCAAGATCAACCATACAGGCTGAGTACATGGCAGCAAGTCATTGTGCAATGGAGGCTTGTTGGATAAGGCAACTCTTAGAAGACATTGGATTAGTGCAAACAAAAGCAACTTCAATAATGTGTGACAATCAAGGATGTCTTGCATTTGCCAAGAATCCAAAGCACCATTCAAGAACGAAGCACATTGATATTCAACATCATTTCATACGAGAGAAGATTGAAGATGGTATAATAGGTATGAAGTATTGTACTACAAAAGAGATGCTTGCTGATGTGCTTACAAAGGCATTAGTGAAGGATAGACACCATGAGTTGATAAAGGCATTAGGCTTAAAAGCCTTTTGACAATTAGAAAAGTGGGAGTGTTAAAGTTAAAGAAAGAGTTACTTGGAGTTTAACCATAGTAAGTTTCTAACAGTCAAAAGTCAACTAGGGATTAAATGGCGGCTAGGGTCTCGACAGGCGGCTAGGTTTAAGGTCTCGACAGGCGGCTGGATTTAGGGTCTCGTTAGGCGGCTGACTTTTAGATGAATGTAGATGAAGCCTATGTACTTTGGATGTGAACTCCACTTATAAGTAAAGGGTGTTGGAAGTGAGAGCTATCTCATTCAAGTCGGATGAGTTGCAACCTGTCGATGCTATGCTGTGGCTTCAAACTTCTACTTCTTTAACTTCTACCATCCAAAACTTCTCAAAAAACTTTTAATAACTCAAGAAGCATTTAGAATGTTTAGGAAGGTTCAATGAACCTTCAAAGTATATGTCTCTAACATCAAATCTTTCTTTAGTGACGAGTTCCAAGAGAAGCTTGATCTTACCACAAATGTAAAAAATTAAGAATATATTGTATTAGTAAAGATATATATTCTATTCTCTATTTTTGAGCAATGGATTCTATTGGTCTACAAAAAAATCACCCATGGCCTTGAGCTAGTACCTTTGTTGTTGAAATATTCCATCTAAGAATCTAATCTTTATTATGGCCTTCAAAACATCCTTCAAACAAGATCTTAGGACTAAAATGATTCACTTTTCTAAGCTCAAGTAATATCACTAAAGCTTGAGTATTGGAATCGAGACTTATATGGTTAGGTCTTATTCTTAATGGCTCCAACTAAGGTCGTACTTGGCATTAAAATATATTGTCCTCACTTTTTACTCAATTGAAGGCTGTGAAAATTACACTGGTTCATTCAAAGCTTGCATGGCAAATGAATCTTTGAATCTTGTTTTCTCGATGCTTGAAGGTTTGACAAGGTGACTAACTTGCTTCTACCAATCTATTCTAACTTAGAATAAACAACTACTAATTGATGAAGGCTTTAGTTTAACTCTCTCTCTCTTATGAATATTCCTTGAATCCAATCTTTACTAAAAAAATTATCATTAAATACGTTTGGATTTGTAAAGATAGAATTGATGAAATTCCTATATCTTTTAAAAAATATTGGTAAGGTTTTTGACTAGTTTCCATGTGTATTCATTAATATCATAGCCTTGCCAATGAATAAGATATTTTAATTTATTCCACCTTTGTCGTGAATCGAATATCTTTTTGACCTCGTATTCTTTATGGTCTTTGATTTGGATATTAGGTAGTGATTGTTATATTCTTCTTAGAATATGCAATTCTCTATAAGGTTCTAAAAGAGAGACATGAAAAATTAGATATACCTTCATAGTAGATGGTAATTTCAAGAAATATGTCATTGATTTGATTTGCTTCTGGATAGAAAATGGTCCCAACCTTCAATAATTCAACTTATTGCATGGCCGCTTGGTCTTAATGTTCCATTGAAGAAGCCATATCTTATCTCCAATATAAAAAGCAGGTGGTTAATTCTTGAATTTATCTACAAATACCTTGTAAGCATCTTAAGCTACTTGTAATTGAAGCTTTAAGGTTGTTTGGTGTTACGATAGATGCTTTGCAAATCCTTCAAGTGCTGGATTATTCTTCTTTGGCATACTCCTCAATTAAAGCTTTGGATGATATCTTTAATAAGAGTAAAATAGTGTTTATTGAATTGAGGCATGAATAGGATTATTATATGCAAACTCTGCTAATGGTAGATATAAGATCCAATCGTCTTATTGATAATTAATGTTGCATTATAAATACTGTTCCAAAATTTGGTTAACTCATTTTGTTTGGTTGTTAGTTTGAGGATGGAAAGTCAAAGAAAGTTTGATATCTGCCTTTAATATTTTAAAGAAATATTTTTAAAATTTAGATATGAATTGGGATCCTTGATCGGATATGATATCATCTGGTAGGTGATGATATTGATATATATTTTCAAAAAAGAGCCTTGTTGTTTCTTCACTATATGCAATCTTTTTGTAAGGAATGAAATGAGCCATTTTTATAAGTTGATCAATCACTACAAAGATGTTGTCTAATGAATTGGATGGCAGTAGATTTGTGATGAAATCCATTAAGATAAAAAACCATGATTGTCTTAAAACAAGCAATTATTGTAAGAATCTATAAGGGCAATGTCAAGGATTTTTGGACCTTGAACAAATGTCATAAGAGAATACAAAGTCCTTCACTACCTTTCACATTTGAGGCCACCAAAAATATTGGAAAATAAGTTCTAAGGTCTTATTAAATCCAAAATGACATGTAGTTGAAAAGTCATGGTAAGATTGAAGAACGTGTATTTGTGTTGGTCCTTTTGGGATATACAAATATTCTTCAAAGTATAGAAGGTCTTTCTCAAGTTTGAACTTATCAAAATTTTTTTTTAAGCGATGCTTAATATCAAGGGCCAAAGCATCATTAGTAGTTGTACTTCATTGAAGAAACTAGAATCAATAGGCCCCAATGTAATAGTGGCACAAAGGCAAAATTACTCTAGCTTCAATAAAATTATATATTGTTGATCAAATTCTGCCTATCCTACTCTTGATATAAGATATGATCTCCTCGATAATGCATTAGATAATCCTTGTTGCTTTCCAAGGTAATAAATGATAATAAAGTTAAATCCAGATAAAGACATATTCTATTCAACTTGGCGGCGATTAAAAATCCAAGCCGTCATAAAATATTTCAAGTTCTTATAATCTGTATATACAATCATAGGATGCATTGCTCCTTCAAGAAAATGACGTTATTCTTGAAAAGAATCTGCAATAGCAAGAAGCTCCTTATTGTGGATTTTATAATTAATTTTGACAACAAAGAATTTTTAAGAATAAAATGAAATATGATAGAATTTATTATCTATATCCATTTGTAAAAATACAACCTCTAGTGCAAAATCCAAAGCATCAGTCTCTATGTAGAATGCTTTTATAAAATTTGGACGCACCAATATAGAAGTTGTAGTAAATATTGTCTTGAGACCTTGAAATGCCTTCTTCACTTGAGGCCTCCATTCTAAGTTGTCCTTATATGTCAATCAAATAAGAGGGATAGCAACTTGAGAGTAATTTTTGATGAAGATCCAATAAAAATTAGCAAATCTAAGAAAACATTATACGTCTCTCACAGTGTTCAAAATAGTCCTCTGTATAATCATTTCTATCTTCTATTAAGGATACAAGAATATAAAACAAGGGACTTGAACTAGAACAAAATTTCCAAAAAAAACCAACAAGTACTTGAATTAACCAGATGAGTACACGAATAATGTCAAAAAAGGTGAACTAGAATTCCAAGAGATACCTTGTTGAGACTAAAGAATTCTTCAGCCTCAATTGCTATATATATTCTTGTCTAGGATGCTTTTTGAGTGGCTTTTATCAAACTAAGAAGCTTCTTGAGCAACTTATACCAACTAGGAAGCTTCTTGAGTCACTTCTACCAATAGGGAAGCTTCTTGAGCTCTTTCTACTAACTAGAAAGTTTCTTCAACTCCTTCCACTAACTAGGAAACTTTTCAATTGACTTTCACTAACTAGGAAGCTTCTTAGCCAACTTTCACTAATTCAAGAAGTTTATAAAATATTCTAGATAGTTCTGTGAATCTCTAAAATATATATCTTTAACATCACCCTCTTTTTTAGTATCAAGTTCCAAAAAGAGCTCGATCTTATTACATATGTAAGAAATCAAGAATACGTTGAATTAATGAAACTATGTATTTTATTTTCTATTCTTAGACAATGGTTTCTATTGGTCCTCAAAAAAATTGCCTATAGCCTTGAGCTAATACTTCCATTGTTGAAATATCCCATCCAAGGATTTGATCTTTATTATCCCACCTTTGTTGTGAATTAAATATCTTTTCAATCTTGTATTCTTCATAGTCTTTGATTTCAATATAGTGCGGTGTCGTACTGTAATTGCTTACAGTATGTAAAATCCACTCAAAATGTATAATATGTTTATAGGTTTAAATATGTATTAGAATGATTAGTAAAGTAAATTAAAGGGGGTTGGTGTAAGAAACTTTATTTTAGATTTTACTTAGTTTGGTTATGGCTTTTAAATTATATAGAGCCTAAATATTTAGTATAAAGCCTTGAGAGGCAATTGGGGTCCAAAGAAGAAGAATTAAACTACTAAGAGACCTATTTGGAAGGATGAAGACAAAGTGAGGATGAATGAAGATAAGGGGTGAAGTTCTTCATTCCTATTGGTTGTGTACCATGTCCAATGGGCTTTGAGGAGGCTGCTCGCAACAAGAACAAGGGTTTTGGCGACTTCAAGGAAGCCATTCAAAAATCGGAGACTAGGTTTAGAAAGCTTGTTTTTTGGGCTACAATTTTGGTGTAAAAATTGAGAGATTTGGAGTTTTTATGAGGGAGAAGTAGGCGCTTGAAGTTAAGATGTGCAATTTGTACCTACTGTCACTCTATCAAGGATTGGAGGAGTTGTATGAGAGCTTTTGGAGATCGGGAGGTGCGGCTAGAGAGGTGATTTCAAGCCTACACTGATGTGGAAGAATTTCTACAATAAGAGTTCTACAGAACAAGATATTGGGAGTCAAAGACAGCAGTTCGAATTCCAAGGCAGTAAGTAGGCCGTTTTGTTCATAGTGATGGGTTTTGCCATATCTTGAGTTTCTAGACGAATTTTTGTCTAAAAATTTCCAAGAAGGTGAATCTTTGTGCTAAGAAGCTATGTATCAAAGTTTCATAGCATTTAGACATTGGGTTTGTGAGATATGAAGACTTTAGTACTTGGGTGTTTGAAAACAAGGGTTTAAAACTACTGTTAGGGTTTTTATGATATCTAAAGATCAATAAAGAATCAACATTTGAAATTTGTTGTGCTGACTAATAAGAGCACATCAGTACTTCATGTGAAATTTTAGTGGATTTGAACGGTTAGATTAAGAGTTATAGGTTAATAAAGTTCGGAAAAAATTCCCTTCCTACGGGTGAATGAGGGTTTAGAGTATTTTGATATAGTTGAGTGTTTTTGTGAAATAAGGCTTATATATTGGGTGTAATAGCCCTAAAAGAAAAAATTTTATATAAATTTTGAGGATTTTATTATTTTGGATCTTGATTGAATATTTAGTTGCAGCTAGAAGCCTAGTGCTTTCTTGAGGCAGATTCTCTCTACCACGACAACGGTGAATGTTGTACTCTTTCTGGAATATGTGACTCTTTATAAGGTTCTAAAAGAGAGACATGAAAAACTAAATATATCTACATAGTAGATGGTAATTCTAAGTGATATGCCACTAAATTGATTTGCTTTTGGATAGAAAATGGTCCCAACCTTTGATAGTCCAACTTATTGCATAGCTGCTTGGTCTGAATGTTCCATCAAAAAAAACCATACCTTATCTCTAATATGAAATGTAGATAGTTGATTCTTGAATTTATCTACAGATGCTTTGTAAGCATCTTGAGCTCCTTGTAATTAAAGCTTCAAGATTGTTTGGTATTGTAAAAGATGCTTTATAAATCTTTCAATCATTAGATTGTTGTTTTTTGGCATATTCCATAGATCAAGCTTCGAATGATATCTTTAATTAGAACAAAATAATATTTGCTGAGTTGAGGCATGAATAATATTATTATATACAAACTTTATTAATGGTAGATACATGATCCAATCATCTTATTGATAGTTAATGTTGCATTATAAATATTGCTCTAAAATTTGGTTAACTTATTCTATTTGGCTATCAATTTAAGGATGGAAAGCTGAAGAAAGCTTAATATCCACCTTTAATATTTCAAAAAGATATTTCCAAAACTTAGATATGAATTGAGGTCCTTGATCAAATATAATATCATCTGGTAGGCCATAATATCAATATATATTGTTAAGAAAGAGCCTTGCCATTTCTTCATCAAATGTAGTCTTTCGCTATCAAGGATATGCTTTTTAGATCCTTCTAGAACACTCTAGAAGATACTTAGAACTCTTTGGAACCTTCCATAACCTTCTAGCATCTTCCAAGTAGATAGAAGTTGCTTGAGAAGCTTCTTAGTTGGTGGAAGTTACTTGAAAAGCTTCCTAGTTGGTGGAAGTTGCTTGAGAAGCTTCCTAGGCAGGAGTATGTATTGGAGTCGAGGCTGAAGAATTTTTCAGTCTCGACAACATATCTCTTGGAACTCTAGCTCATTTCTTTTTGTTATTTTTGTACTCATTTGATTAATCTAATTCTTGCCAGATCTTCTTTAACTTCCAGTTTAGACTTTTAGTCTATATTTTGTGTCTGTGACAATTTGTCGAGATTGTCCTTCTATCAATATCAAAGCTTAGTTCTTTGAAACAGAGAATGGACTACTTCTCTCCTTAGAGATATTTGAGCATTCTAAAGATTGCGGATTATCCTCCCTTAGATCAATATTGATTCCTTCTTCTTTACTTAACATGGCTGGTAGAAAAGATGTTAACATGGTAGAATCTTTGGAGTCAAAGTTAGATGTGATCATCAATGCCCTTAATGCTCTAGCGATTAAAACTGCTGAAATTGAAAAAAATTTTGCTAAGCTCCCTAGAGCTATAAGAGTGGGAGTGGCTCAAACTATCATACAACCACCTCTAGCTAATGAAGTACTACCATCTACATCTCAACGTGAGAATTTGATTACACTGTAATATAAAGAACCTTGAGTCAGTCTCCCAGAGAAGTTTGATGGTACTGGATCAAAATTTTGTGGTTTTATAAACCAAGTTCAATTGATAATATTCTTGCAACTGGAACGTTATTCAAACGAGGAGTCACGAGTTAGATTAGTGGAAACATTGCTTATTGGATAAGCTTTGTCTTGATTTGCCTTCTTATTTGAAAAAAGATCTTCTATCTTGAGTAATTTTGAGATCTTTCTAGAAGCATTTGAGAAGGCATTTGGAGAGCATGATAAGGCTTGGTGGACAATCAATAAGAATCATTCTTTGCATCAAAGATCACGCTCTGTATCTGTTTACGTATCGGACTTCAAATAAATTTCTTGTGATATCAACTGGAGAGAAGAAGCGCTAGACAATCAATTTTATTGGGGATTTAAAGATGACGTGAAGGATTTATTGCTATCTCTACCCGACCCTCAAACACTCAACAAAGCAATCAACCAAGCAATAAAGTGTGACAATTGGCTTTTTCAACGATATCAAGATCATTATTCTAGAGCTACATGGTATCCACGAGGAAACCAGTTCTACTCGGTTGCTCCTATCAAGAGTGTAGAAGCTCAATCTAAAACAAAAGACATGCAAATCAATATGGTATGTTTCAAGCCTGTCACAGCTCAAGAAAAGAAGTGACGATTTGAGCAAAACTTGGGCTTATATTGTGGAGAGGCAGGCCATAAAGTCAAAAATTGTCCTAAAAAATAGACACCTCGAACAATAAGACTCAAGAGCACGAGTGTGCAGGAAAATAAGGACGCCCAGCTACAATAGGGATTGTGTGGCTGGACATCTCAACACCTCAAATTAATCAAGAACTTTGTGCTATCATATGACATTTGTTTAAGATCAAAGAATCCTCGATATTGCCCTTACGGGCTTTTACAACCTCTGCCAATTCCAAAGCGACCGTGGTCTTCAATATCTATGGGCTTCATCACAAATTTGCCACCTTCTATAACATTTGATGCTATCTATATAGTGGTAGATTGGTTTATGAAGATGGCACATTTTATTCCATGTAGAAAGACAACTTCTGGTGAAGAAACAGCAAGATTGTTTATTGACAATATATATCGGTATCATGATTTATTGGATGACATTCTTTTGGATTGAAGACCTCAATTCATATTGAAGTTTTGGAGGTTGTTTTTTGACATATTGAGAGTAGATATCAAACTCTCTTCTGTCTTCCATGTTCAAACTAATGGTCAAACAAAGCAAGTCAACTAAGTCTTGGAGCAATATCTACAATGTACAATCAACTATCAATAAGACGATTGGACTACATATCTACCATTGGCAAAGTTTGCATACAATAATTCAATCCATGCCTCAATTCAACAAACACCTTTCTTTATAAATTATGGATATCATTCAAAACTCGATTTGTTGGATAAATCCAAAGATGAAAATCTAGTAGCTAAAGATCTTACAAAGCATTTAATGGAGATCCAGACCACCTTGAAGCTTCAATTAAAGGTAGCTCAAGACTTGTACAAAGCTTCTGTAGACAAATTTCGGAAGGATTTTCTTGCTTTTCAAATTGGAAATAAGATTTTGCTCTTGTAACGAAACATCAAGACCTCTTGACCTTGCAATAAGTTAGATTATAAGAAGTTGGAACCATTCTACATTCAAGAGCAAATCAATCCGGTGGCTTATCGGTTGAAACTACCCATATCCATGAAGGTACATCCAACCTTTCATGTTTTTCTTCTAGAAGCTTATAGCAAATCAACTTTATCAGGACGGATATAGCCACCACCACCTTGTATTGAAATCGAGGACCATATAAAATATGAGGTGGAATAAGTCCTTGATTTGCAACGGAGATGGAAGAAGTTGGAGTATTTAATTCACTAGTGTGGCTATGATATAAATGAGCGGACTTAAGAGCCAACAAAAAATGTAACAAATACGCCTCAAAAGATACACGAATTTCATCAACGATATCTTGATAAATCAAAAATCAGCCACTGACAAAACGTAAAGATGAAGCCTTTTCCAAAAGAATGTATATGAGCTTGATCCAGATCTTATCATAATATAACTTTTTGCATTTTATTTTCTTGTAGTATCAACATATTTGATCTCAAAGTGTATTTAGATATGGCTAGTGAGAATGAGGATACTATACTATTGATGCCATCTCAACCAAGTAGCTCATGGTGTCGACCTCAAGATGAAGAATTAGAAAAACCAAGAAGACATCGAAGAATATCAAATAACAGGTGACTCGTGATTGTCTTTGAAATTGAACCAGCTCACGAAGGTAGTGGCAAAATGATATTTTCAGGTCGCTTCCACAATGAAGACACAGAAGTTTAGCCATGGTCTCAAGTGGAAGGTGTTGGTCATTACCGATGGCTACAAGGACCCATAAATCATCTGCCTTGTGAATAACAATTGGAATATATTAAAGAGACTATGCGCCAAATCTTTGATTTCTTGTATTTGTAAGCATACATCTCAAATGGCTTCTCGGAGACCTCGAAGCTAGAGGAAGAGGTGATGTCAAGGACATACTTATTAGAACCTTCTAAAATATTCTAGAAGATACTTAAAACTCTCTAGAACCTTCTAAAATCTTCTAGCATCTTTCAAGTAGATAGAAGTTGCTTGAAAAGCTTCCTAGTTGGTGGAAGTTGCTTGAGAAGCTTGCTAGTTAGTAGAAGTTGCTTGAGAAGCTCCCTAATTGGTGGAAGTTGCTTGAGAAGCTTCCTAGGTAGGAGTATATATTAGAGTCGAGGCTGAAGAGTTCTTCAGTCTTGACAACACATCTCTTGGAACTCTAGTTTGCCTCTTTGGTGTTGTTATTATACTCATCTGATTAACCTAATTCTTGCCAGTTCTTCTTGAACTTCTTGTTTAGACTTTTAGTCTATATTCTGCGTCCGTGACATTTGCAAGGAATGAAATGAGCCATTTTTATAAGTCAACCAGCTACTACAAAGATGCTACCTAATGAATTAGATGGCAATAGATTTGTGATTAAATCCATCGAGAAAGAAAACCATGACTATCTTGAAACATGCAAAGATTGTAAGAGTCTATAAGGGCAATATCAAGGACTTTTGGACCTTAAATAAATGTCGCAAGAGAGCACAAAGTCTTTCATTGCCTTCTATATTTGAGGCCACCAAAAATCTCAAGAAATAAGTTCCAAGGTCTTGTTAAATCCAAAGTGACCCGCAATTAGAAAGTCATGGCAAGTGTGAAGAACGCACATTCATATTGGTCCTTCTAGGATATATAAATGTTCTTTAAAGTATAGAAGATCGTCCTCAAGTTTGAATTTATCAACATTTTTTTTCAAGCGCTACTTGACATCAAGGGCCAAAGCATCATTAGTGATTGCAGCATGCACCTCATTGAAGAAACTAGAATCAATAGGCGCCAATGTAATAGTGGCGCAAAGGCAAAATTGCTCCAATTTCAACAAAGTTGTATATTGTTGATTAAATGTTGTTTTTTCTACCTTTTGTACAAGATATGATCTCTTTGATAGAACATCAAACAATCCTTGTTGCTTCCTAGGACAATAAGTGATAACAAAAATAAATTAAGATAGTGACATATTCCATTGAGCTTGGCGGCAATTAAAAATTCAAGTCGTTATAAGATATTCTAAGTTTTTATGATCTATATATATAGTGATATGATGCATTACTCCTTCAAGAAAGTGATGCCATTCTTAAAAAGAATCTATAATAGTAAGAAATTCTTTATCATGAATTTCATAATTAATTTTGACAACAAAGAATTTTCAAAAATAAAATGCAATAAGATGGAGTTTATTGTCTATAACCATTTATAAAAATACAGCCTCTAGTACAAAATTCGAAGTATCAGTCTCCATATAGAATGCTTTTGTAAAGTCTAAATGCACCAATATTGGAATTGTAATAAATGCCATTTTGAGATCTTGGAATGCCTTTTCCACTTGAGGCCCTCATTTTAACTTGTCCTTATATATCAATCAAGTAAAAAAGGTGATAATTTGAAATAATTTTTTATAAAGATTTGATAGAAGTTAAAAAATCTAAAAAAATATTGTACATCTCCCATAATCTTAGGAATAGCCCATTGTATAACCGCCTCTATATTTTTGAGATCCATCATCAAACATTCAATAGATATGATGTATCTCAAAAATTCCATCTTAGATTAATGAACTACACATTTCTCTGATTTGGCATACAAACCTATATCTCGCAGCTTTTATAATACCAATTTAATATGTCTCTCATATTCTTTAAGATATTTTGAGTAGATTAAGATGTCACCAAGATAGATTACCACAAACTTGTCTAAGTACTCTCTAAAGATGTCATTCATTAAATGCTAAAATATAGTAGATACATTTGTTAGTCCAAAGGATATGATATTATATTCAAAATGTCCATACCTTGTCCAAAATGCGGTCTTCCATTCATCTCCATCTTTTATCCATACCAATTTGTATACTCCACAAAGATCTATCTTAATATAGATCTTGGCTTAGCCAAGTTGTTTCAAGAGTCTTAAGATTAATGATAGTAGATAACAATTCTTCACTATTATTTTATTCAATCCCTGATAATCAATCCATATATGCAAGGAACCATCCTTCTTCTTTACAAAAAATATAGGTACATCTATTAGAGATTTTGAATGCCTAATGAAGTTTTTTGTAAGATTTTTATCAATATAATCTTTCAATACCAAGAATTCATTTTGAGAAAGATTATAGACTGGGCCAAAAGATGGTTGTATTCCTTTTTAAAGATCTATAATACAATTGTATGGCTGGTGGTTCGACAATATATCAGCATTCTTCTTTTGAAAAACATCTTAAAATTTGTTATACTACTTTGAAATACCTACCAATGAAATCATATCTTCTATAATTGGAGTCGCATAATTAACAAGCAGTGTACCTTCTTTGGCCAATCTTATAAAAATCCTTGCTCCAACAAATAAAGATTTATCAATTTGTGGCTTTTTATAAAAAAATTTAAATAAAAAATGTTACTCTTTGTGACCTCCAATCTATAGATGGATTATGTTTTTTCAACCAAGATAGCTTAAGAATGACGGGATTTGAAAAAGTCCTAATAACAATAAATACAATCTAGCTTCTATAATCTTTGAACGATACTTCTATAGGCATGGTTATATGGATGACACTACCAAAGGATAAGAGTCGTCCATCTATTACTTCTACATGAATAGGTTTGGATTTTTATACTAGAGGAATTTTATAAAGCTTAGTAAATGTCTCATCTACAAAACAAGCAAATGCTTCCAAATCTAACAAAGCAGTTGTCTGAAGCTTCTAAGGGCCAATATACAAAGGGATTGTAAAACAACAAGCAAGTTGAGCAGAAAGAGAAGAATTTGAATAGTTTTGTAATGTTGGATTGTCTAGCCGCACGATCCCTATTGTGGTTAAATATTGTTGTTTTTCTGAATAATTATACTTTTGATTTAGTAATATGTCAATTTTGTTTTTTTAAATAATTGTCAACCTTGTGGCCTTCCTTGCCATAATATAGATATAGACCTTCTTCCATCTGATGCTTCTTTTCTTGTGGACTAAGAGGTTTAAATTGTACTGCATCAAGTTATATTTTTTCTATTTTTAAGTGTAAATTCAAAATGTTTATTGATATAGGAGGAGTATGTTGGATTGCATATTATCTTATTGAAGTCCATAAATGTTGGTCTTATCATTGTTGAAATAATTGATTATCACATTTTATGGCTTGGCTAATGGCTTCATTAAGCAATTGTGGATTTGGAAGCGATAATAATAAATCATTCACATCATCTTTTAGTCTCCAATAAAATTGGCTCATTACGGCTTTTTCATCCCAATTAATGTTGTATACTAATTGCCTAAAATTGGATGTATATACTAATGTAGAGTGCGTCTCTTGATGTAATATTTGGATGTTAGCTATTGTCCAATAAGCCTTGTCATGTTCTCCAAATACTTCCGTAAATGCTTCTATAAAAATTTTAAAGTTGTTCAAAATTGGTGATCTTTTTTCAAATAAGAGAGCAAACTATGATAATGCTTGCCTCGTAAGCAAGGTGCCAACCAGTCCAACCCATGATTCTTCTATTGAATAAATATCAAATTGCAGGACCGTTGTTAATCAAATTTAGTTGACAAACCCTTGGAACTTTGAACGTTGTCGTGTTGTAACACGTTTATGTGGTGAAAAATATATATAAGAATAATTTCTACTTAATATTCAATTATCTTAGTTCAATGGAAACTCAAGATTCTTAAAAAAAAGTTTATGAAAGCCTCTTAGATTGTTTTCTTATTTTAATAGCTAATAGATAAAAATTAGTTATTAAAATTTTCTTCTAGGTTGTAGAAACTCTTTCATTGCTTTAAAAAAGCCATAAGTTAATAAAAATATGATAGAAGAGATAAGTAGTTAGTATGGTTGATACTAAGGTTAAGTTGAGGATAGGATTAAGCTTAAAAATCCTTAGAATAAGTTGGATTGATACTTGGGGGTTGATTGTGTATGAGATAGGGTCAAAATCAAACCTCTAGCCACAAAAATGGCCACCAAGGATAGGAAGTCGGATCATTGGGAGATCGGCAACTAGGATTGGAGAGTTGGCTTTAAGTTTCTTTTAGAGACATCAAGCTTATTTCCGTAGGATTTGGGAGGACTTAGCAATTGCTATCTAAAGTCAGGGTTGTACTAGATATTAAGTTTTTATGCAATAAAGTTAGAACTAGCACTTTTAGCTATGGTGTGCAATTGAAGTAATATCTATAGTTGAAAATTTGATAATATGTAGATGATTAAGTGTGCTAAGATTGAGTAAAAATTTGTAGCAATCTAATAGTGTAATCAGGACTTATTTGATCTTTAGTACAAAGAGGTACCAGAAATTGGTAATTCAAGGTTGTTTAGGGTTTTTGCAATATCTAAAGATCTATTAATCAAATCAAGGTGAAAATTGGCATAATATTAGAAGATTTAAAGGACAAGCTACATACTAAATTTTAGCTGAAATTAATAGTTGGAGAAGGAGAATTTGCCACTAGGATATCTGCATCAACCTTCAAGCTAGCAGCCAAGTGATATTAGTATGGATTTTGGTTGATTTTCCACAATTTATAAGTTGGGTTGGGTTGAAACTTTTTAAACATATAAAAGACTTATATTTGCATTGATATACAAAGTTTCATATGAAGTTGATAATTATATTAAGAGTTATAACTTATTGAAGTTTACTAAATAAGATTAGGACTTGTAAAGAGAAATCTCAATTGCTTGATTGTGACAAGTAATAAAGAAATTGGAATTTATATGTAGATAAAATTATCAAGAAGAGTGTTTTTAAGCACTTTGTATTGACTTAAGTACTCTTGTATTGATATTCAATCATATTCTTCTTATATAGATGAAACTTATTAAGGATTCTTAGGTATATGTGAATTGCAACTTCATCCTCTACATCCAAGTATTCGGTATATTTCCAAACAAGACAACACGTAATACGACAATACATATCATCACATTTCTCTAAAAGACTAACTTAAGGCTCTTTACATTACTAAACAAGTGGATTTTATTGGTGTAGCATGGGTAGTATTGCATCTTCAAGCATAGAAGTTGGAGGTGGATATAGTCTAGATTATGGCACTCTGGATGTTGCGTTGTTACAAAATTTTGGAACAACTCCTTCAATATTTGTAGTCCTAATAGATAAAGTAATAAGAGCACTTATAATGACATCTAACTTGGACTCAGAAGATTCAATCATACTAATGTCTTGACTTCCAACCACTCTAAGAGAAAGAAGAAATGAATCCATAAGAAGACAATATCAATTTAGAGGCGGATAATCTACTACCTCTAAAACGCTTTAAGACCTTCAAGGAGAGAGGTGATCCACTCTCTCACAAGAGAGACAAAGCTCTAATATTGTGATGAAAAAAATATCAGCTTAAAGGAGGATAATCTGCAACCTCTAAAGCATTGGTATACCTTCGAGTAGAGGAGTAATCCACCCTCTAATAAAAAGGATCTAACTTTGATATTGAAGATGAGGTTAGTCTTGACAAATTATTAAGGACATGTGAATATAATATAAGAGACTTGAATTAGGACAAGGTTTTAAGAAGAAACCAACAAGAATTTAAATTAATTAAATGAATACATGAATAATACAAAGAAAGGCAAATTAAAACTCCAAGGGATGTATTGTTTAAACTAAAGAATTCTTTAGGTTTGACCTTTATATATACTCCTATTTAAGGCGCTTCTTGAGTGACTTCTATTAAATTAAGAAGCTTCTTGAGCAGCTTCTACCAATTGGAAAGCTTCTTGAGCTCCTTCCACTAACTAAGAAACTTCTCACTTGACTTTTATCATCTAGAAAGCTTTTTAATTGACTTTTATTAACTCAAGAAGCTTCTAGAATGTTCTAAAAGATTTTGTAAACCTTCAAAGTGTATATTCCTAATACCTTCTTAAGATCCATTGTCATTCCCTTAATAAATATGATGTATCCCAAAAATTCCATCTTAGATTGATGAAATATATATTTCTTTGATTTAGCATACAAGCTTGTATATTGCAGCTTTTGTAATACCAACTTGACATACCCCTTATGTTCTTTCAAATTTTTCAAGTAGATCAAGATGTTACTAAGATAGATCACTACAAACTTGTCCAAGTACTCTTGAAAGATGTCATTCATTAAATGTTGAAAGATAGTAGGTGCATTTTTTAGTCCAAAGGGCATGATATTATATTCAAAATATCTATACTTTGTCCAAATTGCGGTCTTCTATTCATCTCCCTCCTTGATCTGTACCAAGTTGTATACTCCACAAAGATCTATTTTAGTATAGATCTTAGCTTGGCTGAGTTGTTCCAAAAGTCTTGAGATTAACGGTAGTGGATAACAATTCTTCACTATTATTTTATTCAATCCCTGATAATCAACCCATATATGCAAGGAACCATCTTTCTTCTTTAAAAAAAATATAAGTGCACTTGTTGGAGATTTTGAATACTTGATAAAGTTTGTTGTAAGATTTTTATCGATATAATCCTTCAATACAAAAAGCTTGTTTTGAGAAAGATTATAGATTGGGCCAAAAGATGGTTGTATTCCTTCTAGAAGACCTATAGCATAATTGTATGGTCGGTGCTCTAGCAATATATCAGCATTCTTCTTTTGAAAAATATCTTGAAATTTGTCATACTACTCTAAAATACTTACCAATGAAATCATATCTTTTTTGATTAGAGTCACATAAATAACAAATGGTGTATCTTTTTTAGCCGATCTTAAAAAAGCCCTTGTTCCAATAATCAATTTGTGACTTTTTATAAAAAAAATTTATAGGAATCTCTATCAAAAATATTACTCTTTGCATCCTCAAATTTATAGATGGATTATGCTTTTTTAACCAAGACAGCCCAAGAATAATAGAATTTGAAAGAGTTCTAATAACAATGAACACAATCTGGCTTCTATGATCTTTGAACAACATTTCTATAGGCGTGGTTTCATAGGTGATACTAACAAAGGATAAGGATCATTCATCTATTACCTCTACATGAATAGGTTTGGATTTTTGTACTAGATGAATTTTATGAAGCTTAATGAATGCCTCATCTACAAAATAAGAAAATGCCCCCAAATCTAATAAAGCAATCGTTTGAAGCTTCTGAGGGCCAAAATACAAAGAGATTGTTAAACAATGAGTAGGTTGAGCAAAAAGAGAAGAACTTGAATAGTTTTGTAATGCTAGATTATCCAGCCGCATGGTCCTTACTATAGCTGAATATTGTTGTTTTTTTGAATAATTGTGCTCTTGGTTTTGGTAATGTGTTGATTTTATTTCTTTGGGCGATTGCCAATCTTGTGGCCTTCTTCGCTACAATATAGGTATAAACCTTCTTCCATCTAGTGCTTCTTTTCTTGTAGACTAAAAAGTTTAAATCATATTGCATCAAGTTGCATATCTTTTACTTCTAAGTGTGAATTCAAAATGCTTGTTGATATAACAAGGATATGTAGGATTGCATATTGTCTTGTTGAAGCCCATGAACGTTGATCTTGTCAACGTTGAAATAATCAATTATTACATTTTATAGCTTGGCTAATGGCTTCATTGAGTGATTATGGATCCGGAAGCGATAATAACAAATCCTGCACATCATCTTTTAATTGCCAATAAAATTGACTCATTATGGCTTTTTCATCCCAATTGATATTGTATGCTAATTGTCTAAAATCAGATGTATAAATTTATGTAGAATATGCCCTTTGATATAATGCTTAGATGTTAAATGTTGCCTAATGAGCCTTATCATATTCTCCAAATGCTTCTATAAAAACTTAAAAGTTACTCAAAATTGGTGATCTTTTTTCAAATAAGAAAGCAAACTATGATAATGCTTGCCCCGTAAGCAAGATACCAATCAATCCAATCTATAATTCTTCTTTCGGATAAGTATCAAATTGTAGGACCATTATTAATCAAATTTAGTTGACAAAGCCTTGGAAATTTGAACACATACTATCATATTTCTCTGAAAGACTAACTCAAGGCTCCTTACGTTGCTGAGCAAGTGAATTTTTTTAGTATAGCATAGATAGTACTACATCCTCAAGCGTAGAGGTTGGATGTGGATGCAGTCTAAATTGTGGCACTCCGGATATTACGTCAGTACAAAGTTTTGCTATAATCCCTTCAATCTCTATAGTCTTAACAGATAAAGTAGTAAGAGCAATTATAATAGTGTCTAACTTGGACTCGAAAGATTCAGTCATACTAATGTTTTAACTTCTAGCCATTTTAAGAGAAAGAAGAAATGAATCAACAAGAAGATAATATCAATTTAAATGAGAATAATTGGCAACCTCTAAAATGCTTTAAAATACTCTCTCATAAGAGGGACAACCTCTAAAATACTCTCTCATAAGAGGGACAAAGCTTCAATATTGTGATGAAAAAAATATCAATTTAAAGGAGGATAATCTGCAATCTTTAAAGCATTAGTATACCTTTGAGTAGAAGGATAGTCCATTCTTTAATAAGAAGGATTCAACTTCAATATTGAAGATGAAGTCAATCTCGACAAACTATCAAGGACACGAGAATACAGAACAAGAGACTTGAACTAGAACAAGGTTTCAAAAAGAAATCAATAAGAATTTGAATTAACTAGATTAGTACATGAACAACATCAAGAAAGGTGAGCTAAAAACTCCAAGAGATGCATTGTTAAGATTGAAGAATCTTTCAGCTTTGACCCCTATATATGTTCTTGTCTAAGACGCATCTTAGGCAGCTTCTATCAAACTAAGAAGCTTCTCAAGTAGCTTCTACTAATTAGAAAGCTTCTTAGGCTCCTTTTACTAACTAGAAAATTTCTTGAATTTTTTCCACTAATTGGGAAGCTTTTTGAGCTCCTTCCACTAATTAAACAACTTCTCAACCAACTTTCACTAATTCAAGAAGCTTCTAAAATATTCTAGAAGATTCTATGTATCTCTAAAGTATATGTTCCTAATATAGCTCAAGAAGCTTTCCAATTCATAGAAGTTGCTCAAGAAGCTTCTTAGTTTGATGGAAGCCACTCAAGAAGCATCCTAGACAAGAATATATATAAGGATCGAGGCTAAAGAGTTCTTTAATCTTGTCAATACATCTCTTCGAGTTCTAGTTCACCTTTCTTGATATTATTCATGTATTCATCTGATTAATTCAAATCTTCATTGGTTTCTTCTAGAAATCTTGTTTTAGTTCTAATTTCTTGTTTTGTATTCTTGTATCTTTGATAGTATATCTATTTATTTAATTAAATATATAAATAAATATAGATATCTATGATACAATATTTATTGAAAGACAACAATAAGTATAATACAAGTAAATAAAAATCAATAAGACTACATACAAGAGAAATGTGGAATGAGATATCTCTCACTTCCAACACCTAATATTTGTAGGTGGTGGTTGCTATCTTAATCGACAACTTCCATCCTTTCACTTTTACATTCATCAAATAATATATCAAATATATCCTTTGACATCTTATTTTCTATGAGAATATATCTTTAGCATATCCAATATATTTATAAGATTGTTTAGCATCTCACTTATATTAAATATATTCTATAATATATATTTTATATTCTTATTTATTCTTTGAATAATTTCTAATAAAACCTTTATTCTCATGACCTTATCACTTAGTCCTTGACCTTGTCTTTTATTCATAAGATGGCCTTTCTATACATTAAGAGACAATCCTTTGACTATTAGTAACATACCTAAGATAATATCCTTTAGTTAGTAATTTATTCTACTTTTATAATTACTTACTTATTTCAACAATGTTATCATCAAATTTTTTTAGATTTGATAAAATAAAGTTATTTTTATTATATTCTTATATAATATTAATATTTTTATAGTCAAAATTAATTCCATATATTAAAATTAATAATTCTATTTTATAATATTTAATTATATAATCTCATTTTTTTAAGATAATATATTAAAAAATAATAATATTAAAATTGAATAAAAATCAAATTAAATAATATATTTATATATAAATATATATTATATAAGAGCTATTATATATTTTATCTTAATTTTATCCTAATTACCTACCAAATAGAATGTACACTATGCTATAAGAAGCAAAGATTTTTATTCCTCCTTATCAACATGAGCTAATACAATATCCCTATTTCTTCTTGAAATCTCTACAAGGATAATTAATTATATGACAAGCAAGCTAACAATACTACTTATAAGTGTCTGTGTGTGTGTATATATATATATATATATATATATACGGTGTTATTACTCTTGCCACAATTTGCCATCCACCGCACGCAACCATAGTTTTTATTATTGCCACTACAACTTGCTATCTACTTGACATATTTCTTTGATTTTTTTCTTTTTTATAAATAACTTTTTAATATTTCTAATATATTTATTTTTTAAAATTATATAAAATATAATTTTTATTTTAATTTTTAAAAAAAATTAATATGAACAAGTTATAATGCCAATAGCAAAAACTATGGTCGCATGCAATAGATGCCAAAATTATGGTAGTCATAACAAAAACTATGATAGCATTAGCAACACCCAATAATATATATATATATATATATATATTAATAGGACAAAATATAAAATATTTTTATTATAAGATTTGTATTGGCATTTTGTTAGTAGATTGGAAAGTAAACAACAATATATTACAAAATAGTAGTGTTCTTTAAAATTTCATGTACAATAAATTCCTACATGTAATCTAACATAAGTGGATGTTAACAAGCCCTATGTGACACTACAAAACAAAAAATGGAAATTTTGATGCTACATAACAATCTGCGCATTGACGAAACAAGTCTCTTCATTGTGGGTGCTTTCCTGATAAGGCGCGGCGAGCTGTTGGGATCCACTGTGAGACTTATCATCTCCGAGAGTCCATTTTCTTCTGGTCAATAAATTTTCTTCCACAAAAAGCAGAAAAAGGACATGACCTGGATAATTCTCAATCGTGGTGAGGAGGGCTCACAAAGGAATCGGAGAGATAGGAGGATGGTCTGGAGCCATGGTTCCAAACCATGTTTCCGCACTCCCTTGTGGTATATAATCACTACGGTTTCCGCTTGACTTCAGCTTAGCGTTATCCATTGCATCCAGTGCCTGCCCTTTAGCTCTCGCTCTTGCTCTTGCTCTCTAGTGCGTTCTCGAAGCTCAGGGAGACCGTAGCAATGGCGTCTGCTGTGGCATCGATCGTTGTGGCCCCAGTTGCCTTGGGTGGAGCCTCATCCTCTGTGGGTGCTCCCTCCGAATCCTCCTCTGTGAAGGCCTTCTCTGGTCTGAAGTCGGCTACCTTGTTCTCTGGCAAGACCCAGAAGTTGAGCTCCGTCCAGAATGGCAGCCGCGTGCAATGCATGCAGGTATACCAATCTCATCCTGAGCTTGTGTTTATCTTTGGTTCCCACTTCTGACTGTACGTGCAATCGAGGTTAGAACTGCACAACGGTGCTGTTAGTAATGTTGGTGGGTGTAAAAGATGAGGGTTTGTAATCTAGACTTTCTTCTGCACATGTGTAGGTGTGGAACCCGATCGGACAGCCCAAGTTCGAGACCTTCTCGTACTTGCCCCCTCTGTCCGATGACCAGATCGCCAAGCAGGTGGACTACATGATCCAGCAGAACCTGATTCCCTGCATTGAATTCGACACGGTAAGTCTATGCTCTGCCTAACCCGCCATGTAGCAAGAGCTCTTCTTCTTGTGAGGCTTTTGACTGTGGGCACTTCCGAAACTGACTTTACCATGTCAAAAATTATCCCCAAATGCTCAGCATATCTTTGACGACTCGTCTCTCGGAGAAGCATAAATCAATTACACGGTGAATTGTACTAATGTGGCGCAACCGTGTGTTGGGTCAGGTTGGAACCGTGAGCCGCACCAACTTCTCCGGCTCGGGTTCCTCGGGCTACTACGATGGGCGCTACTGGACCATGTGGAAGCTGCCCATGTTCGGCTGCACCGACTCTTCCCAGGTGTTGAGGGAGATCCAGGAGTGCAAGACGTCCTACCCCAGCTGCTGGGTCCGCGTCTTGGGCTTCAACAGGAAGAAGCAGGTCCAAATCTGCGGGTTCTTGGTCGCCAGGCCCAACTAGATTAATCTGCCGAGCTCATGGCCTGTGGCCGAAGTAGCACTTAGTTCTTTTCGTTAGCGACTAGGTAGTCGTGTTTATGTCTAACTAGTGGCAATGTTGAGGAGGCTTTTACAGCGAATTATTTAATCCAAAGAATCCCACAGGCAACACTATGACTTCTTCATTTACTTCTGCAATTAAGACTGTTGTCAGTCAGTCTGTTAGCCACGCAACTTAGTAAGTGGTGGTTGTATCGTTCTAGCGACCTGTAAATTATGGAAACCAAGAGGTTGCCGCACACCTTAGAAGCCTTTGTGGTTACTTGAAGTTTCATGTGGATGCTACGGCATCATCAGCAGCACTTGAATTCGCTGCTGAATGATTTTGTGCAGCAGGTGTTGATAATATTCTGCAATTTTGGTACTTAGCCGAGTTCGTCATTGCATGTTTACATAACACGTTGGATATTCTGGACAATGGCAATAAGTTAGACCTCTTATATGTTTTAGTCGTATCGTTGCGTGGAATTAATTTTAGCGTATCAAGTCTGAAAACAAACTCAACAGATTTTGTATGATAAGATTATGTTTTGCACTATCATTTTTACTGATTCAGTGACACAACGTGTTGGTGAAGTAGACTTTCCTGTTTGTATAAGTTACCTTTCAAAAAAGACTAATGCAGCTTTATCTTGAATTATGTTTTGAGAATTTTTAGGTTTATAATTCAAAAATGAGTTTTTTAGGTTTATATTACAATAATGAGTTTTTTAGGTTTATATTACAAAAATGAGTTTTTTAGGTTTATATTACAAAATAAAGAGAATCATGAATAGAATCGTATCTAAAATTATTAAAATCGAATTTTTCTTCTATTTTAGAATTTTATGTCAATCTCGCTATATGTTTTTGCCAATTCAAACCAAAATTTCTAACTAAGTAGTAAGTTGCATCCACTCCATCTTTGCAAATCTCACTTCTTTTCTAAAATCCACTGCTTTCCACTTGTTTCAACATGATTGGATAAGAATGTTGATTTGTAGTGTTGCTTATCCAAAACTAATATGCATTTTGTACAAAACTATTGATAATAGGACAAACTTCTTTACTATCCATTTATCAATCGTCATACAAATACAACGGCTTCTGTCTTGCTTCTTCTTGTAGTACTTCAATAGATTTCTTGTTATAAGCTTCTTGAAGTTGATGGTTCATATTCTTATAACTCCATCCAATTGCTCGACAAATCAATGTCAATGCATTTTGAAGTACAACTATGGGCACTCTATGGTTTGCTACATATAACTTTAATTCTATATCCTTTATGTGTACTCTAAAATCATCCAATACTTGGTTGATATAAAGACTATACACATCAAAAGAACCTCCTAAGATTCTTTTAAGTCCTTCAACTTAAAAAAGGTCAAGTCAAATATACAATGCACGTGTATCAACCACTATTTTTATATTTTGAGTACTAATTTCAATTCTAGTATCTATAAAGTATGACTTTTATACTTCTTCCATATCTTTCCAAAATTACAATAATAATTTGAACTCTTCAAATCTAATAGTCATTACATATATTATATTTGATATGTTATTAAACTTATTTTTAGATAGTATAGATATTATCTCATAATATAGCTTTTGATAAATCTTTGTATTCTTGATGCATTGTTGTGACATGATTTTCAATCTAAAAATATATTGGATACCTAGCTGTAGAGAATTTATTTGTAACTTATTAATAAGACTTTAATACGTGATTTGTCTTTAATAAGAAAGACAAATAACACAACAATATTATTAAAAAAAAATTTACTAATAAAAATCTCTTATATTAAAATAGATTTATACATAAAATTTTTAATAGTATATAAAAAATCCTTAATATATATATATATATATATATATAAAATGATAATTAATTAATTGTTTGTAAGTTGGATTTTTAATAACTTCTAAGAAAATCTATAATTTTTTTTCAAAATCTCATTTTTATATCAAAATTTTATTATAGCTCCATATATCCATTTTTTTACCTCTATAAAGTCTTCGCTCCTAAAAAATCTCTTTATTTTTTATAAAATGCTCAAATTATAATAAAATCCTTTCATATCTCTTTCATCCACAAAGAATTGATTTCTTCTTGAATTTTAGAATCCAATGATTCTTGATCCAACTATTTATTTTTTATCAAAATTTTGTTTAATGTATATTATATCCTTTAGCTTTACTATAAGAAAATTCAAATGTAGATTCACTTTCAAGTGTCTAATATCTCAAAAATCCTAGTAGGTACTTAAAATCCTAATTTATAGACACTGTCATGGACTCAGAATATAGACTAGAAGTCTAAACAAGAAGTTCAAGAAGAACTGGGAAGAACTAGATTAATTAGATGAGTATAAGAACAACACCAGAGAGGTGAGCTAGAGTTCCAAGAGATGTGTTGTCGAGATTGAAGAACTCTTCAGCCTCGACTCTAATATATACTCCTACCTAGGAAGCTTCTCAAACAACTTCCACCAACTAGGAAGCTTCTCAAGTAACTTCCACCAACTAGGGAGCTTCTCAAGTAACGTCTATCAACTAGGAAGCTTTTCAAGCAACTTCTATCTACTTGAAAGATATTAAAAGATTCTAAGAGGTTCTAGAAAGTTCTAAGAATCTTCTAAAATATTCTAGAAGGTTTTGATAAGTATGTCCTTGACATTACCTCCTCTTCTAGCTTTGAGGTCTCCGAGAAGCCATTTGAGATGTATGCTGATAAACGTAGAAAATCAAAAATTTGGCACATAGTCTCTGCAATATACTCTAGTTGTTGTTCAAAAGGCAGATGATCCATGGATCCTTGTAGCCATCAATAATGACCAACACCTTCCACTTGAGACCATGGCTAAACTTTTGTATCTTCATTGTAGAAGCGGCCTAAAAATATCATTTTGCCACTATCTTCATGAGCTAGTTTAGCTTCAAAGACAATCACGAGTAACCTGCTACTTGGTATTCTTTGACGTCTTCTTGGTTCTCCTAATTCTTCATCTCGGGGTCGACGCTGTCGTACTGTAATTGCTTACAGTATGTAAAATCCACTCAAAATGCCTAATATATTTATAGATTTAGATATGTGTTAGAATGGTTAGTAAAATAAATTAAAGGGATTGATAGAAGAAACTTTATTTTACTTTTACTTGTTTTGATTATGGTACTTAAAAAAATATAAGATCTAAATAATTAGTATGAAGCCTTGAGAGAAGGTGGGGACTTAAGGATGAAAATTTAAGCTAGTAAGAGGCTAATTGGGAGGGATGAAATCAAGGCATGGTCAGATGAAGGCAAGGAATAGGGAACTTCATCCCTATTGGTCAAATACCATGCCCAATGGGCTTTGAGGAGGCTGCCCGCGACCTTAACAGGGGTTTTCGGCGACTTCAAAAGGGGATTTGCAATTTCAGAGGTAGGGTTGTAAAGTTTAGGGTTTTGGGTATAGTTTGAGAGGAAATTTTAGGCGATTTGGAGTTAGGGTGAAGAAGTTATACTTGTTCAAAGTTAAAGAGTGGATTTCATACATACTATCACTCTTTTGAGATTTTGCGGAGTTATACGGAGGCTTTTGGAGATCTGACGGTGTGGTTGGAAAGGTGATTTCAAGATCTACGTCTATTATGAAGGAATTCTTAAGTTTTGAGTTTAGACGAAGGAGATATGAAGAGTTGAAGACAGCACATCCAATTCCAAGGCAGTAAGCACACCGTGTTGTTAATAGTTATGCTTTGAGCCATAACTTGAGTTTTCAGACGAAATTTTGGCTCAAACTTCTTAAAGATTGTGACGTTTTGTGTTAAAAAGCTATACATACAAATTTCATGGAATTTGAGCTTATAGTTTGTGAGATATGAAGAAATTTGTATGCGGGTATAAAAAGACATGGGTTTGAAGTGGCTGTTAGGGTTTTCAAGATATCTCAAGATCCACAATGAATTTGTGGTTGAAAATTGTTGTAGAGGTTGATGAGAATCCATCAATACTTCATGTAAAATTTTACTATGTTTGGACGGTCGGATCAGGAGATATGAGATGTTGAAGTTTGGGAAAATTTCCACATAAAGATATATAAGGTTTTAGAGGATTTTATCACACTTTGGATGTTGTTAGTTACTTGAGGCTTATGTATTTGATGTAATTTCTCAAAAAGAAAAAAAATATATATATATATATATATATATATATAAACTTTGAGTTTTCCTCATTTTTGAAGCTTGATTGAGAAATTAGTGACAGCTAGAAGTCCAGCGCTTTCTTAAGGCAAATTCTCTCTACCCCGACAACGCCATGAGCTACTTAGTTGAGATGGCATCACTAGTGCAATATTCTCATTTCCAATAGCCATATCTAAATACACTCTAAATTTAGATATCTTGATACTAGAAGAAAGCAAAACGCAATAAGTTATATTTCGATAAGACCTAATTTTGCTTGTATACATTCTGTCAGAGAAGGCTTCATCTTCACGTTTTATTAGTGGCGGATTTTTGGTTTATCAGAATATCGTTGATAAAATTCTTGTATCTTTTGCGATGCATTTGTTATATTTTCTGCTAGCTCCCAAGTTTGCTCATTTACATCATAGCCATGCCAATGAATTAATTACTCCAACTTCTTCCATCTCCGTTGCGAATCAAGGACTTGTTCCACCTTATATTCTACGTGGTCCTCAATTTCAACACAAGGTGGTGGTGGCTATATCCGCCCTGATAAAGTTGATTCAGTATAAGTTTCTAGAAGAGAAACATGAAAGACTGGATGTACCTTCATAGATGTGGATAGTTTTAATGGATAAGCCACCGGATTGATTTGCTCCTAAATACAGAATGGTCCCAACTTCCTATAATCCAACTTATCGCAAGGTCGAGTGGTCTTGATGTTTCATCATAAGAGTCAAATCTTATTTTCAATTTGAAAAGCAGGAGAATCCTTCCAAAATTTGTCTATAGAAGCTTTGTACAAGTCTTGAGCTACTTCTAACTAAAGCTTCAAGGTAGTCTGGATCTCTATTAAATGCTTTGTAAGATCTTCAACTGTTGGATTTTCATCTTTGGATTTATCCAACAAATTGAATATTGAATGGTATCCATAATTTACAAAGAAAGATGTTTGTTGAGTTGAGACATGGACTGAATTGTTGTACGCAAATTCCGCCAATGGTAGATATGTAGTCCAATTGTCTTGTTGATAGTTGATCGTATATTATAGATATTATTTCAAGACTTGGTTGACTCGCTCTGTTTGACCATCGATTTGAGGATGGAAGGCAAAAGAGAGTTTGATATCTATCCTCAATATGTCAAAAAGTGACTTCCAAAATGTTGATATGAATTGAGACCCTTCATCTGAAATAATGTCATTCGATAAACCATAATATCAATATATATTGTCAATAAATAATCTTGCTGTTTCTTCACCAGAAGTTGTCTTTCTGCATAGAACAAAATGTGCCATCTTTGTAAACTGCTCTACCACCACGTAGTGTCAGGGATACAAGATAGCAGGTTAGCAAAGAACTAAGGAGAAGAAATCAAAACCAGAATAACTTCAAAAACAAGGAACTGGATGGACAAGAACAAGAATTAGATCAAAAATAAGAAACTGGATTAATATCAAGAACAAGGGAACACTCTGGATTACTCCAAGACTTGTGTTGGCAAGACTAAGGTGCTCCTCAATCTTGCCTCTTATTTATACTATGAGGCCTTTTACGTCTCCATTCTGGACCTTGCCATCATCTGTAATATCCTAGAAAGCTGTGGCGAAGATTGAAGATTCAAAAAGCTCACAGAGGTCTCGAAGTCAAGAAGATTTTAGAGGTCCTAATAATATTTCAGAATATTCTAAGTTTGAGGGAAGATTTCGAAGACTCTAAAAATTCGGCTGTGGAGGTCTCTTCGAAGATCGAAGAAGATTCGTGTCATTTCCTGTAAGATTCTAAAAGATTCTTGCAGTTACGTAAGATTCTAAAAGCATCACCAAAAATCGGAAAGAGCGCTTAAGAAGACGCCCGCCGACATCATCTTCTCTAGCTTAATAAGTTTCACAGAGAATGGGTTGCATTCGCTGATAATCAAATCATATGCGTAAAAATTTTAGAATTTGTCAAAGTAGAAAAGCAACATATTCAATCTTTTGTTCATTGGTTATCGGTTCAACATGACCCTTGAGATGGCATCGATGACCTTCAGATATAACCTCTATTAGACCAACATCCCATCCAAGAATTTGTTCTTCGTTGCGACCTTCAAAACATCCTCCGAACATAATTTCAGGTCCACTTGGAATCATCCTTTCAACTTCGAGGAATATTACCAAAGCTCGGGCATTTGAATCGAGATTTTTGTGATGAGGCCGTATCTTCAAAGACTCCAAGCATGGCCTTACTTGACGTTGGAATATTCATTCTTCATCTTGTCCATGTTCTTCAAACCTAGCAGATTATGAAAGTTGCAATGATTTCCTAGCCGCTTGTATGCCACAAGAGTCTTCTGACTCTTGTTCTTGCAATTCCCTTGAAACGTAAAGATTTGACATGATGACTAATAAGCTTCTAGCAAGATCTATTCTATCCTAGGAAAATACTAGTACAAGTCTTAGCGTTGTCGTGAAGTAAATACATCTATATATAGAAACCTAACTTAACTATCTTTTCTTCAAAATTTTATTAAGTTCTTTCTTTCTTCTTACCAATCTAAGTTTTTTATATAGTTTAGGAAAAATTTCTCACTTTCTTTCTTTTTCTTTAGTTAAAATTTTACCTTATCTTTAATCTTAACTTTAACTTTGATCTAGCCTTGAAACTTTCTTTTATTTCTTTTATCTTTTTTCAATCTTAGATTTTAGTAGATTCAGGGTTATATTTGTAGATATAAGGAGTTTTGACTTTGAGATTGAATTTAGGATTTACCAAGGATAAATAGTAGATTTGGATGTCAATAGTTGGCTACCATTAATAGTGCTGACTTGGAGGATTAGATTTGGGGTTTTTATAACTTTAAACTATTAATTGTTGACTTGGACTTTGAAGACCTTGGCTGCGACTTCTTTGACGAGCTCGGAGGAGAAGAAGACGGGGTTTTTTGGCAAATGCAGAGAGGTATTCAAAGGGAGCGTCTTCTTGGCATGAGTTTAGATGGTAGAAACGCAGGATTCAGAGCTTAGATGAGAGAGATATGCTTGTTTGAACTTAGACTACTAATATGACACCTACTGTCACTTTTCAGGGTGTATTAGAAGTTTTAAGATACTAGCAAGAAATCCAAAAGTTGGGTTAGAAACTAGACTTCAAGCTACACATTTTACGTCCAAGAATTGATAGAAATGAGTTCAGATTGAGTGAGATATGGCTAGTTAAACCCAGCAAACTAAACTGGGGTTTTGAAGAAGTTAGATAAATAGAAGGATTTGCTTTAAGCTAGAACTTGAGTTTCAAGAAGAATTTGAAGCTCATTTTTTGTGTACATATTACTTATACTATAAAGAGTCTATGTCTAAAATCTCATATCAATTGAGACTTTGATTAGGGAGTAATCGCAAATTTGTTCTTGGGTGCCTAGGGTTTTGACTTTTAAAAGTACTGCCAAGGTTTTGGTGATATCTAACGATCGGCAATGAATTCATAGCTCAAATTTTATGTGATGAGGATCAAAGGTATGAGTTATGTTTTCCCAAATTTTGAGCTTATTTGAACGGCTGGATCTTCAATTATGAATTTTCAAGTTTCGGATTGAGATTTGACTTCTAAAAGTATCTGCCAAGGATTTGGAGTTATCTATTGATCGACAATGATTTCACAGCTCAAAAATTATGTGACAATAGTCAGAGGTATGAAATATGTTTCCAAAATTTGAACTTATATAAACGGCTGGATTTTGATTTATAAATTTCCAAGCTTCTAGTTTGTTGATTTATTATACACATGGTTTTGTGGCTATAAAAGAAAAGTTTAAAATTTGTGCATATTGGATCCAACTTGATTGTAAAGAGGGACCTTGCATCTACCTGAAGCAGACTTTCGTCACGACAGCGTGGCTCTCCCCTTTCTATATTGGTCTTTTGTTGTTGATAGGAAGCGTCATTTAGAAGCCAAGAGATGTTATTGTCCATGAAATCTTTAATGATCATTGAATCTAGGTATTTTAAGATATTATTGATGGAATTGGCAAACCTTTTTAGGTGCATTCTTAAAGTTATCTCAGGGTTCCCATGTTCTTTCGCTAACTCCATAGTCCTTTCAATGGATGAAATATTCCAATCGTCTATGTCTTATACATGAATCCAATATTTCATCCACCTTGTATTCAATCTCTTGATTGATTTCAACTGGAGCTGGTGGTGGAATAGTTCTTTTAGCAATATTTGATTTATAATAGGTTTCTAAAAGTGAGACATGAAAGATTGGATGAATGTGTATGCTACTTGATAGTTTGAGATGAAAATTTACTGGATTTACTTGGTGTAGAATTGTAAAAGGTCCAAGTCTTTGATAGTCTAATTTCCGTGATGGTCAATTTGTTTGTATATTTCATCAAAGTAACCAGACACAATCTTCTACTTTGAAATTTGGTTGGTTCTTGCAATGAATGTGTGCATAGTCTTTATATCAATCTTGGGCTATTTGTAATTAGAATTTCAGTTCTTCATGGATGGTTTTTAAATAAGTAACTTGATTCTCTACAGCAGGGCTTCCCACATCTTCAATTTGGAATGGATCTACTCTAAGGTGGTATCCATAGTTTGAGAAGAATGGAATTTGCTTTATTGAAGAATGTTCGGAATTATTGTATGCAACCTCAACCAATGGTAGAAAGTCCATCCAATCATCTTGTTGATAATTTATATTGCAACAAAGATATTATTCCAAGATTTGATTCACTCGTTCTGTTTGACCATCAGTTTGAGGATGATAAGCACATGATAGGTTGATCTTGATCTTTAAAAGCCGAAATAATCCTCTCCAAAAATTTGATACAAATTGTGGTTCTCGATCTGAAATAATGTCAATTGAAAGGCCATGTATTCGGTAAATATTATCAATAAAAAGCTTAGCTATTTCCTTAGCGAAAATAGTCTTATTGCACGAAATAAAGTGTGCCATCTTGGTAAGATGATCTACCACTACAAAAATTGAATCTTTTCCATTCAAAATTGGAAAATCGTATCTAGCTCTTGAACTTGGCGGATTTTTTTGGCCCTTAGGAATTGAAGGTTGCAAGTCCATATTGTCATGGCTTTAATCTTGTTTCATGTTAATACCTCATGATTGGATAAATTCTTTCACCAATTTCCACATTTGAGGCCACCAATAGTCTCTTGATATCAATTCCAAGGTCTTATTGAAGCCAAAGTGTCCAGCTATTGGAAGGTCATGTTGAACTTGAAGGATTTGAAGTTTTATAGGTCTTGGAAGAATATATAGGAGATTCTTGAAGTATAACAATCCATCTTCTAATTTGAAATTATTATTTTTTTTCTCATGTGCATTTTTTAAACGTTGTTGGATGTTCTTTATAAATGGATCTGTCTTCATTACTTTTTGGATTTCCATCTTGAGAATTATATTTGTATAGGTAGATATCGTCGATGTCTTTAACTGCAAATTAGACGGCTTCAACATGATTGATTTTTGTTGATCCAATAGAATGTCTCCTATTCTTGGTGTAAGATATGATCGTCGAGAAAGGACATCTGGTTTTTCTTGAAGTTTTCTTAGATAATATATAATTATAAAATCAAATCGAGATATTGACATGCTCCATCATGCTTCTCGACGATTTAGAACTCGAGCACTCATAAAATATTCCAAGTTTTTGTGGTCGGTATATATCATGATCTTGTATTGAGCTCCTTCCAACAAATGGCGCCATTCTTCAAAAGCATCAATAATTGCCAATAATTCTTTGTCATGGATCTTGTAATTAATCTCTGCAACTGAAATTTTTTGAGAGTGGAATGCTACTGGATATAATTGACCATCATCACCAGTTTCAGAGAGTATAGATTCCAATGCAAAATCTAAGGCATCTATTTTCAGTATGAATGATTTTGTTAGATTTGCGTGGACAAATATAAGAGGAAAGGTGAAAGATTCTTTTAGCTTCTTAAATGCTTCTTCAGCCTTATCATCCCAAATAAATTTGTCTTTGTTTGTAAGTTATATTAATGGAGCCGCAATCTTGGAATAATCTTTGATGAAGATTCTGTAGAAATTTGCAAATCCTAAGAAACATTGTACATCTCCAATTGATGATGGTTGTTTCCACTCCATAACAATTTGTATCTTCTTTGGATCCATAGAAATCTCATTTTTTGAAGCAATATATCCCAAAAATTCAACTGATGGTTGGTGGAAAGAGCATTTTTCCAATTTGGCATATAATCCATTTTCTCGTAGTTTCTTTAATACCTTTTGTACATGATATTCATGCTCTTCTTCATTCTTAGAAAAGATCAAGATATTGTCCAAGTAAATGACTACAAAGTCATCTTAGTATTCTCATAAGATATCATTCATCATATGTTGGAAGACTGTAAGTGCATTTGTAAGTCCGAAAGGCATAACATTGTACTCGAAATGTCCATACCTTGTGCGGAATGTTGTCTTCTATTGATCTCTTTCTTTAATCTTGACTAGGTTGTAGGCGCCTTTCAAATCAATCTTTGTAAAAATCTTTGCTTATCCTAATTGTTCCAATAATCCTAAGATTAATGGTAATGGATAGCAATTTTTTATAGTTATCTTGTTCAGACCTCGATAGTCAACACACATACGTAAGGAACCATCCTTCTTTTTCACAAATAATATAGGAGCTCCAGGAGGTGATTTTGAATGTCGAATAAAATTCTTGGGTAGATTTTCATCAATATATTCTCGTAAGGCTGTAAGCTCCATTTGTGATAGATTGTAAATGGAACCAAAACAAGGTTGAGGTCCATCTTGTGATTCGATTGCACAATCATAAGGACAATGTTCAGATAATATGTCTGCTTTTTTCTTTTCAAATACTTCTTCCAGGTCGCAATATTGATTAGGAATTTTTGCTTTAGTTGCTCCGTTTGATCTTTCATTGGGATAGCATATAATATAAATGCATCTCTTTTTTTTGCTACTTGCATAAATACTTTAGCTTTAACGAATAGAGCTATACCTCGTTTCTTCTTTTGATGTGTAAATCTTGAGGAAATCTTCCATGTACTCCAATCAATATTAAGATTATGTAGCTCAAACCAAGGAAGTCCAATGACAATAGGATTTGTCGGACATCTAATGATGTTGAAAATAATTTGTCATACTTCATCTCTTAGTATCACTTCCAACGGTTGGATTTCTTCAATAACATCTCTTAATGCAAGGTTTTGTCTATCAATGAATTCAACTGGTGCAGGATGGATCTTCTTTACAAGTAGTAGATTGTGCCTGGTTGCAAAATCTTTATCCATGAAGCATGCTGAGGCTCCAAAATCTAAAAGGGCTTTAGCAAAAATTTCTTGTTTCAAGATTCTTATATATATAGAAAGTATAAAACAAGATGTTGGGTCCCGAGGAAAAAAAAAGACCTTTTTCTAGTACTTTAGATTTGGCGGTGTCGGGATAGAGAGAAACTGCCTCAAGAAAGCGCTGGGCTTCTGGCTGCCACTAATTACTCAAGCAAGATTCAAGTATAATAAAAACCCCCAATTTTATATAAAAGAGATCTCCATAGGGCTATTACACCCAATACACAAGCCTAATTTCCTCAAACCACTCAAAACATAACAAAATATTCTAAACCCTCATTCTCCCGTAGGAAGGGAATTTTTTCCGAACTTCAATAACTCATAACTTTTAATCCAACCGTCCAAAACTACTCCAAATTTACATGAAGTACTGAAATATTCTTCACAACTACCACCACAAATTTCAACCGTTGATTCATTATTAATCTTTAGATATCGCCAAAACCCTAGCAGTAGCTTTAAACCCTTGTTTACAAACACCCGTGTACTAAATTCTTCATATCTCACAATCTAAAAGTCTAAATGCTATGAAACTTTGATTTATAGCTTCTTAGCACAATAATACACCTTCTTGGAAATTTTTAGACAAAAATTCGTCCAAAAACTTAAGATATGGCAAACCCCATCACCATCAACAAAACGGTCTACTTACTGCCTTGGAATTAGATGCGCTGTCTTCAACTCTTCATATCTCCTTTGTCTAAACTCAAAACTTAAGAATTCCTCCATAACAGACGTAGATCTTGAAATCACCTTTCCAACCGCACCGTCCGATCTCCAAAAGCCTCCGTATAACTCCGCGAAATCCCAAAAGAGTGACAGTATGTATGAAATCCACTCTTTAACTTTGAACAAGTATAACTTCGAACAAGTATAACTTCTTCACCCTAACTCCAAATCGCCTAAAATTTCCTCTCAAACTATACCCAAAACCCTAAACTTTACAACCCCTCCTCTGAAATTGCAAATCCCCTTTATGAAGTCGCCGAAAACCCTTGTTAAGGTCGCGGGCAGCCTCCTCAAAGCCCATTGGGCATGGTATTCGACCAATAGGGATGAAGTTCCCTATTCCTTGCCTTCATCCGACCATGGCTTGATTTCATCCCTCCCAATTAGCCTCTTACTAGCTTGAATTTTCATCCTTAAGTCCCAACCTTCTCTCAAGGCTTCATACTAAACATTTAGATCTTATAATTTTTAAATACCATAACTAAAATAAGTAAAATAAAATAAAATAAAGTTTCTTCTATCAACCATTTTTAATTTAACTTACTAACCATTCTAACACACATCTAGATTCATAAACATATAATATATTTTAACTAATTTTTACATACTGTAAGTAATTACAGTACGACAGCGGTGTGCAACCGCAAGGTCCCTATTGTGGCTGGACGTCTTCATTTTCTGACCTTTCTAATTCAGATATTATACCTCGTGCTTTGAATTCTCTAGACTTATTTGGACAATTTGCTGCCTTATGATTGGATCTTTCACAATGTAGGCACAAATTTTCTTGCCGACGTCTAATCTTTTTCGCTAGTGTTAATGGCTTGAATTGAGTCGTATCAATCAACATAGGTTTAGGATATGTTAATGGCTTTTCTAATACTCTTGAAGATGTAGCAGTCGTACCTTGATAGGTATTGCTAAAAATTGATCGCCTTTCTTGTCATAATTCAAATAGGCGATTGTCACAAGTAATAGCTTGAGCTATGAGTTCCTCTGAGCTTTAAACTCTTGGCATTGTGATCAATAAATTCTTTACATCATCTTTTAGGCCATGACGAAATCAAGTCATAAAAGCCTTATCATTCCAATCAAGATCACAAGTAAGTTGTTGAAATTCTGTGGTATAAATTGCAGCTAAACATTGTCCTTGTCGTAGATTTTGGATCTTCCTCTCTGCCACTCTTTCTCGATCACTGTCTTCAAATACAGCAATAAATCTTTCCATAAAAGCTTCTAAATTGTACAAGATCGGAAAATTCTTTTCCAATAGTGGCGCAAACCATGATTGAGCACTTCTTGATAAAAGGGTGCCCACAAAAGCGACTTGAGTGAATCCATCTGGGTAACAAGATGGATATAGTCGTAAGTAAAATCGCACTTGTTGTACAAACCCTCGAAAGTTGGATCTTGTTCCATCAAACTTGTCAGGCATACTAGCTTTTGGCTCTTTTATGACAATCCTTCGAATTTCTAGAGAAGTTGTGTGCATAGCTTGTTTATTGCTTGCTTCTCTTAATCAAATAATCTCTTATTGCAAGTTATGAATCTTTTGCTTAGTTTCTTCAGATACTTGCTCCATTTACGATTCTTTTCTTGGATTACAGAAGAATGTCATTTCTTCTCGTATTGTATCCAATAGGATTCAAAGATCTACAAGTTTTGCCACTTTATTCTCTGTTTGTGAGGATGCACCTCCATTAATCTCATCTATTTCCATCTTAAAAAAGAAAAAATTGATAAGTCGTTAGTATTTTTTATACTAAAAGAAATACTTTGAGACAGTTAGTTTAGAGGAGGATAATCCGCAACTTCTAAAATGTAGTGATATAACTTAAGAAAGGGATAATCTATTGTTTCCAAAAAAAAAATCAACTACAATAAGTAAACATATCAGTCTAGAGGGAGGTAGTCTTGACTCCTCTATAACGCAATAGTGTCTTGAAGAAGGGTAATCCACTCTCTATCAAGAGATCTAAGCTTTGATATGATTATAAAAGTCACTCTTGCCAAACTGTCAGGGATACAAGATAGGAGGTTAGCAAAGAATTAAGGAGAAGAAATCAGAATCAGAATAACTTTAAGAACAAGGAACTGGATGAACAAGAACAAGAACCAGATCAAGAAAAATAAATTGGATTAATATCAAGAACAAGGCAACACTCTGGATTACTCCAAGACTTGTATTGGCAAGATTGAGGTGCTCCTCAATTTTGCTTCTTATTTGTATTATGAAGCCTTATGTCCTATTGGACCTTCTAAGAGTATCTTAAAATATCCTAGAAGCTTGAAGAAGATTCTAGAAGACTCTAAAAAGTCTACGGGAGGTCTTGGAAGATTGAGGAAGATTTTAGAAGGTTCTATAAGATTCTAAAAGATTCTAGAAAACTATAGAAAATTCTAGAAGACTACCAAAAGTTCTAGTAGTGACTTAAAGTATATCCGTGACACATAGATAGCATCAAATGTTGCAGAAGGTGGCAAATTTGTGATGAAGTCCATAGATATTGAAGACCACGGTTGCTTTAGAATTGGCAGAGGTTATAAAAGCCTGTAAGGGCGATGTCGAGGATTCTTTGATCTTGAACAAAGGTCACATGATAGCACAAAGTTCTTCACTACCTTCTACATTTGAGGCCACCAAAAATCTTGAGAAATAAGCTCCATTGTTTTGTTGAATCTGAAGTGATCTACAGCCAAGAAGTCATATCAAGATTGAAGAATACAAAGTCAAATTGGTCCTTTCGGAATGTATAGTCAATCTTTAAAATATAATAACCCATCCTCAATCTTGAACTTGTCTTTATCAAAGCATTGCTTCACATCCAAGACTAATAAGTCTACAATTGATGCTATACGGACTTGTTCTAAAAAATCAGCATCAATTGGTATGGTCATGGAAGTGGTGCGAAAGCAAAATCATTCTAGTTATTTCATAACATTTCAAAGTTGTACAATATTGATTAAATGTTGCATTTTCAATCTTAGGTACTAGATATGATCTCCTCAATAATGCATTTGATAGTCCTTGCTATCTTCTTAGCTGATTTGTGATGATAAAATCAAATCAAAATAATGATATATTCCATCGAGCTTGGCGATGATTCAAAACTTGAGCTATTGTGAAATACTCCAAATTCTTTTGATCTGTATATACAATCATCGGATGTGCAACACCCTCTAATAAATGACGCCACTCTTCGAAAGAATCAACTATTGCAAGCAACTCTTTATTGTGAATTTCATAGTTGATTTTTGCTACCAAAAAACTTCCTTGAGTAGAATGCAACCGGGTGAAGTTTATCATCCTTCCCCATCTGTGATAATAGAGCTCCTAGTGCAAAGTCAGAAGCGTCTGTTTCCAAATAGAAGGCCTTTGTAAAGTCGGGATGTACCAAGATAAAAGCTATTATAAACGCCAACTTTAACTCTTGAAAAGCGTCTTGTGCTTGGATACTCTACTTGAATTTGTCCTTTGATGTCAACCGCATTAATGGGATTGCAATTTGTGAGTAGTTCTTGATGAAAATACAATAGAAGTTGGCAAACCTAAGAAAACATTGCACATCCCATATCGTCTTTGGTACTGTCCAATCCATTACTGCTTGAACCTTTTTTTGATCCATCAACAATTCTCTGTCTGAAATAATATAACTAAAAAATTCCACCTTCGGTTGATGGAATACACATTTCTCTAATTTGGCATATAATCCCATATCTTGAAGTTTTTGTAATACCAACTTCAAATGACTCTCATATTCTTGAACATTCTTGGAATAGATCAAAATGTCATTGAGGTAATAAATAACAAATTTGTCCAAATACTCTTGGAAAACATCATTCATCAAATGCTGAAATATAGCTGTTCTATTGGTCAATTTGAAAGGCATGACATTATATTCAAAATATCCATACCTTATTTGAAATGCTGGCTTCCATTCATCTTCCACCTTTATTTGTACAAGATTGTAATCTCCACAAAGATCTATCTTGGTGTATATTTTGGCTTCACCAAGTTGCTCTAAAAGTCTGGATATTAGTGATAATGGATAATGATTCTTCATAGTGATTTTGTACAAGCCTCGATAATCTATGCACATTTATAATGAGCCATCTTTCTTCTTTACAAAGAGGATAGGTGCACTTGCTAGAGATTTAGAATGTCGAATGAAGTTCTTTACAAGATTCTTTTCAATGTATTCCTTTAATGTTGAGAGCTCGTCTTTGATAAATTATAGATTGGGCCAAATGGTGGTTGTGCTCCCTCTTGAAGATCTATAGCACAATCGTATGGTTGATGCTCTGGTAGCATGTCAGCATGCTTCTTCTCAAAGACATCCTTAAATTCTTCATACTGCTCCAAAATAACCAAAGTTGGAGTTGTATCTTCTCGAACTCGCGTTAAAAAGATGACAAGAGGTGTATTATGCTTGGCTTCCTTCATGAAGGCCCTTGCACCTATGAATAAAGGTTTGTTTCTAGATATTATTTTAGCAAGTTCTACCTTATAGAGTTTTGTTGGAAATGTTACTTTTTATAATCTCTAATCTATCAATGGATTACATTTATCAAGCTAGGATGAATGTAATCATTTCTCAAAATGACTAGACATGAAGGGGTCTTCATAATATTAAATACAATGCTACTTTCATGATTTTCAAGATGTACCTTCAACAGTTTAGTTTCATGAATAATATCGCCAGAAGACAAAGGTCGACCATCTATAACTTTTACATAGACAGGCTTTGGTTTCTTCACAAGAGGAAATTTGTGAAGCTTGGCAAGTTCTTCATCTAAAAAGCAAGCAGATGCTCTCGAGTCTAATAGAGCATCGGTTTGTAATTTTTGAATATTAAGAAATAAAGATACTATAAAGCACTCAGTATGTTGACGAAGTTAAAATAATCTTTTGAATAATTTGGAAGCGTTGAAACGCTCCAACCGCATGGTTCTTATTGCTATCGTACATCTCTTATTTTCCTATACTGTGATTTCGGAAATAGTCAAAGTATTCATTTTTAGGACAATTTCGCTTTTTATAATCATTTCTTTATAATAGCAATCAAAGCTACCAATCGCCGCTTTTTTCGAAATGGCCATAGGACTTGAAACATATCGTATTGATTTGTATGTCTTCTGTTTTAGATTGAGCTTCTATATTCTTGATAGGAGCATCCAAATAGAACTGGTTTCTTCATAGATATTGTGTAGCTCTGGAATAATGGTGTTAACATCGTTGAAAAAGCCAATTGTTACTCTTCACTGCTTGGCTGATTGCTTCGTTGAGTATTTGACAATCAGATAGAGATACCAATAAATCCTTCGCGTCATCTTTGAGTCCCCAATAAAATTGATTCACTAAATATTTCATCCTCAAGGATACATAGCGTTATCTCAAGTCCACGACAACAGACGTAGTAGCTGCGATCTTCGATACAGAGAATGAATTCGTAAGCCATTCCATCGAGCCTTATTACGCCTCCAAACGCCCTCGAATACTTCTAGAAAAGGTCTTAAATTACCAAGATGTAAGACCAAGCTAACAAGCGAGTAAACCAAGACAGAGTTAAACACAAAGTATAATGTTCCTACTTTTCTACTTCAGGATTCCTATTGAATAACTCTCGAAAATCAAGTGAATGTTATCAATCAAATTTTATTTACAAAACCACGAAATTTTGATCAAGTACCATCAAACTTCTCTGGGAGACTGACTTGAGGCTCTTTGTACTGTAGTGTAATCAAATTCTCACATTGAGATGTAGATGGTAATATTTTACTAGCTAGAAGTGGTTGTACTGTAATCTGAGCCACTCCCACTCTTGTAGCTCCAGGGAGCAGCTTAGCAAAATTTTCTTCAATTTCAGCAATTGTAACCATTAGATCGTTAAGGGCATTGATGATCACATCTAACTTTGATCCCGGGCCTCTACTACGTTAACATCGGCCATACCGCATTTACGCAAGAACGATAAAAATATTAAAAATCTCAGATTCATCGTTAATATATGCGAGTTGCCAGAATATTTTGAGAAGATATTATAAAGCAGGAGATCAATATGTTTCACCAAGCAAAGTGAATTAAGATGGCTATTTGTTTTATTCCTATCTTATTTATATCCTAGAATAGATTCTTTTGTAATTAGAAGAAAGGTAAAGGTTGTTTTACCTTTCTTATTGACTTTTGAGGTAGAATGGACCTTATGAAGGATAAGAAAGAAGAGCATGGGGTGAATAAAGCCCATCCAATAGGATTTGGCTGCCCATGTGGGCGTCTCATAGTCTAATATGGAAAGAAAGGGAGATATACTCCTCTTGCTAGATTGAGGGTAGGAGGAAGTTTTGAGTGGTGAACTTTGGAGAGAGATAGCTCCAAGGAGATAAAAGCGTTTGTAATGAAAATTGGTGGGTGTGTTCTTCAAGTTGTGAAGATTCTAGAACCTACTCACTTGCTTGTTTTAGAGTTGTGAGCAAAAAATTATGCTTGTTTTAGTAGAGTAGGATTTGCTGCCATCTGACGAAGAGGGGCAGAAACTTCGAGCTGCCACTGCAAGTTTGATTTCGACTCTTTCTTAGTGAAATTTATAGACAGTGTGGAAAATTGTACTAGCTTTCTATCAAGACATCTCTTGTAGCATTTGGATTTGGAGAGCAAAAGTTGTGAGCTTGAGAGTGGAAAAGGATTTGCTGCCATCTGATGAAGAGGGGTAGAGACTTTGTTCAACCACCCAAGTCGGACAGTCTCTTCAATCTTTTTGATAATTTAGGTGCTTATAGTAGCTTGTATAAGCTTTCCACAAAAACAAAAATCAATACATTTGGAGCTTTGATGAAAGTTTTATGAGCCGTGAAGTGTCAAAGAGGGCAAATTGTTGCTAGGGTTTGAAGAGTAGAATCAACTAGCTACAAAATCTGGAGTTTGAAAGGCATGCATGCGAAATTTTAGAACAAGTTAGATGATGGAGTGAGCTTTCTAAAAAGCTATTGCATGTCCAATTTGGAGAAGGGAAGTGATCACAACAAAGGCTGAAGTGAAGAGGAGCTTTGCTGCTTTGCATTTGCTTGGAAATTTTAGCGCCTACTTCTTTTAGCCATAACTTTTAAATGGTAAGTCATCTATTTGTGAAATTTTGATATGTTTTACAATGGATTATTGGCTTTCCATAGGCTATAATTACACTTGATTCGACCTTTGGATGAATTTTTAGTGATTTATTTAGTTTCAGCTTGTTGTATAACTTGTATTCCTCATATGCGGTTGTATTTTGAGGTATACTTGAATATATACACACTTTGCTTATATCTTTTATACAAGTATATATACTTGTATTTATATCAAGTATTTATATAAGTATTTTATAAATATTATATATAATATTTATATAAATATTTGTACAAATATTATATTAAAGATTATATACTATTTTATACAAGTATTTATACAAGTATTTTATACAAGTATTTATATAAGTATTTTATATAAGTATTATTCAAGTATTTATACTTTATATTTATATAAGACTTATACAAGTATAATACAAGTATAATTTGAAAGTTTGAACAAATATTTTGCAAGTATAGAATATACTTGCATAGCTTCTTCTCATGTTCCCTGCTAGTTCGAGTAGCAACTAAGAACTCACCATTTTCCCAAGGCAAATTCTCTCTACTGGACATATTTGGTGCTTCCACTAAGAGCTGCTTTGGGGCTACTAGTTTTGGCTAAGGTAATATGGAGGATACTGGAGGGGCTTCCTCTGGAGCCCAATCAAACATGGACACCATTCTAAGAGCTTTGGCAATATTTATGGATCAATATAAAACTCAAGCTAGAGGTAATGGAGCTACCAAGGCTTTGAAGGGTGTTATTGACAAGATTGGAAGATTTGACGGGAAGGACATCACCAGATTTTTGAAGGTTTATGTTTGTGAGATGGAGGTGCAACAGATACCTGAGGCTCGAATGATACAAACTTTCACATTAGCTGTTGTACCTGAGATTTGTGAAAAAGTGGAAGAAATTCGAAGGGATGCAAATGTTACTACTTGGATGACATTTGAAGAGAGATTGCGTCATGAATATTTTGAAGAAGACTCAGAGAAGATGACCAAGAGGTCTTTTATTGATCGGATTGAACAGCGGCCTGGAAATACTATGGATCCAAATGAATTGCTGCGAGATTTTGAGAAGAAATACAACCAATTGCCTTTAGCAGAAAGGCATCTTTTTAATATTAGGAAGGCTGAGTTGTTCTTGCAAGCAACAGATGATGCTTTGGAAGATAGATTCTTTTTGCTTTTAGGTGATCGAACCACCAAAGGAGGTTTTACAAATGATTGGAGGGGAGTGGAAGAAGCAGCCGCTCTTGTGGCAAAGCAACGAAGAATGAAATCCAAAAGTGTGACAATTCAGATGGATGTACCACCAAAGCCTGTTATAAAAGCTTCCAAGGTATCATTTGCTCCAACCTCTTTAATAACATCTCCTAAGATGGTCAAGACAGTTGAAGAAAAAACTTTAGGTGAGCTTATACAGGGTATTAGCGATTTGAAGGTAGAAATGAGTGAATTGAAAAAGTCCCGAGACCTTCAATCATCTGAAGGTGCAAGATCATTTGTGAGGAGATGCGTTTATTGTGATGGAGAAGACAATCACAATCTTTGAAGTTGCAAATTATGTGATGAAGCTATTAAAGCAGGTATTATTGTCTTCAAAGATGGTAAGATTTATAATGCATCTACTAACTTGCATTTGAGTACCAACTTTGGCAAGGGAGGGATGAAAAAGCTTACGGAAGAAAAGATGGGAAGGTCTAATTGTTTACATGGACAAGGTGCTCAGACATTGCATATGGGAGTGGAGCAACAAACAATTAAGACTTTAGAAGCTCCATCTGTTGAAATTTTGCGCAGAGGGGCTCAAGCCATTCGAAATGTCACTGGTTGGGATGACCTTGTTGAAACAGCTAGCATCAAAGTTTTTTTAGGTCAAGTTCAAGACAAAGCTAAAGACTATGATGTCTTTGTTGAAGAGAAGAGAAGGTGAACCTCTGAGAATGATGATACAGAGGAGCCTGTATCTAAGAGAAAAACCCAAGAGCTCAAAAAAGGTGAAAAGGTAGAAGATCGTGTTGCTCATACACGGCAAAGACCTGGGAGGTCCTCTATCTTTGATCATGCAGGAGAAGGGCCACTTCTAAAGGAAAAATAGGAGGAGAGGCCAGACAATGCCAAGGAAAAGGAAAAAGAAGCTGATTCTAAAGGAAAAGGTAAGGGACCTGCCTATAAGCTTCAATCTGACATTGAATCTTCTATTGACATGAAAGGGGTGTTGGAAGAAAGAATCTTGGATGCCAAGATTGAATTTACATTGAAAGAGGCTCTTGGCATTGCTAAAAAAGATTTTTCATGAATTGATCATTGATATCATTAAGAAGAAGAGACAGATGACAGTTGAAACAGTCATGATGAAGGCTCTGGACACGCATATGACCAAAGATGAGGAATTTGAAATTGGACAAGTATTTGCTTTGATGTGTGATCCAATAACTATGGAATAGAAGGCTAGTAATGGTCAAATGATTAAAGAACAAAATGACTATTTGACTAATGAGGAGGAAGATATGATCTTACAAATGTTTGCACAAATCTGTGTGGTCAGCAACAAGAGTGATATAACCAAAGATAAAAGTTTTGTGGAATGTGAGAAGATGGTGGAAAATAATGAAGAGGGGATGAGAGGCTATGGCATAAAGGTCCAGGCCTTGCAAACTCAAGAAGAGAAAGAAGAAGTAATGGATGGAATAGTATCTGTAGCAGCACATGGGAGAAATACTGAGGTAGAAGTGAGGACCTTTGATTGTGCATGGGATTGATAGAGAAGACAAGGAAGGAATGGATTATATTCAACCATTTTGGGCTAGAGCTACCACAGAGATAAGAATCAAACTTTGGAGGATTAGATGAATCAGTTTTGGCTCTTGTGGACCATGGCTCAGAGATAAACATTATGTCTCGAAATATTTATAAAAAAAATAAATGGCCAATTGATACTAATCATGGATGGGTTATGAGGGCTGCAAATTGTGGGCGAACACAATTATTTGGAGCTTGTTCGGCAATTGCGACAAAGATTGGAGATGTGGAAGTAGAACAAAAAAATTTTATTCAAAATGGTGGTGCTTCTCCCGTGATATTAGGACAACCTTACGTCACTGCATCAAGGATGGAAACCAAGGTGTTGAATGATGGATCTCATTATACACGAATTCGAAGCTGTGATGGCAAGAAATCTGTACAATTCTTGACAGTGAAGTCTGAACATGAGAGGCATCGAGTTTGTCTTAGAGATGGGCCTCTGCCTAATTCTTTATACTTTTCGGATTTTTGAATTGCACTCATGGAGAATGGGGATCTACGGGTGCAGAAGGACCAAATACTTTTGAGCTCCCCAATATACATGGCATTAAAAGTGGATTTATTGGAATGACTAAGTGTAGATTTGTGAGTTTTACGGATATGAAAGATCTGGACTTTGTAAATAAAAAGATCATTAAAAAGATGGAAAAAAATCTAAAAAATATAAAGGCTCTTTTAAATGGTGAGTATATTTTTGGAATATATGAGAAAAAAGGCATTGGAGATGATATATTGCAAATTTTATGCAACTTGCAAATTGAAGAAGAAGAAAGTAATGGTACAGATATTATGATTGAAATTCACTCGAGAGCATTGTATTGAAAAATAATAGATGCAATGAAAAGAAAGGATTTATGCCAAAGTTATAAGTTAGATCTTGAGGCCATGGTAAATACAAAATATAAAACAGTGGCCAAAAAGGTAAAGCCTATAGCAACTCAACTTCCATTAGATACTGATGAGCATGTCAAACAAGCAGAGAAGGAGCCAAGTTTAAGAGAAGCTAGAAAGATTAGGCACAAATTTACTAAAGAAACATTAACAAACTTGAAGATTGGAGGAAGAGAATTCCTATTAGAACAAGAAGAAAAGATGTTTCAAGAGATGCTCTCAAAACATGGAAAGGCCTTTGCCTCTTCACCAGATGAGATTGGATGTGTGCAACCAGGTTTAATAGTACCCATGGTTATTTTTACAGTACCACATGTGCCATGGGATTTGAAGCCAATACTAGTTCCACGAGCATTACTTCCCAAATTAGTTGACTTATTGAAGAAAAAATTGCATATAGGAATACTCGAGCCTTCAATGGCTCCATATTCTAATCGTTGGTTTATTGTTCCTAAGAAGTCTGGAACATTACGATTCATCCAAGATATGCAACCAGCTAATCAGGTTACCATTAGGAACAAAGGATCAAGACCAATTGTAGATGAAGTAGCAGAAGCATTTACTGGACATGCCATATATTCTATTGGAGATCTATACTCTGGTTATGATCAATTTCAATTGGCCATTGAAAGCAGAGATTTCACGACCATGAAGACTCCATTAGGATTGGTTCGAATGTGCACATTGCCTCAAGGTGCTACAAACTCAGTGACACATATGCAAAGTGCAATGAATCAAATCTTGAGAGAATTTGTACCAGAAAAGACTATAACTTTTGTAGATGACATTCCTATCAAATGATGTAAAGAAGAATATAAAGACTCTACTTTGGATGATGATGGTTGCAGAGCATTTGTAAGAACGCATATTAAAGATGTTGATAAGATTTTATGCAAGATTGAAGAAGCAAATTTGATCTTTTCAATTGAGACGTCTAAATTTGGTTTTGGAGAAATTTTGGTAGTTGGACATCTTTGTAGACGGTATGGAAGAAGGCCTAATCCTGAGAAAGTTGATGCTATTGCAAAAACGATGGCTTGCAATAACATCACTGAAGTGAGAAGGTTTCTAGGAGCATGTGTCTTCTATCAAAGATGGATACCTCATTTTGCTCACATATCATAGCCTCTTTACAAATTATTAAGGAAGGGAATTAAATTTCTTTGGAAATAAGAACAAGATTTGGCGATGGAAGACTTAAAAGGAATTTTAAAATTACCTCCAATTTTAAAACAAGTTGAATATGAGAGTGGAAGACCAGTGATTGTTACAGTAGATACAAGTCTAATAGCCATAGGGTGGACTGTTGGCCAGGATGATATAAAGAGAGATAGATTTGCTATTCGTTTTGGAGCAAGGATTCTTACAGAACACCAGTGAGCATATCCTCAAGTGAAGAGAGAGCTTTGGGGTGCACTTACTGCTCTAACAACTGAAAGAAATTACTTAATTGGAGCAAATGTTGTGTTGGAAACTGATTGCTTACCTCTTCTTGGTATGATTGCCAATTGTTCTTCACCAGACATTGCCATGCTTTGATGGATAGCATATATCAAGTCATTGAATTTAGTTTTGATGCACATTGCTGGAAAAATGAATCCTGTGGCGGATATGTTATCAAGGGCCAAGTATTTTCATGAAGAAGAAATGATGGCTCATAAGGAGAGTGAAGACTTTTTAGAAGATAAGTATGTATTGGCTGTTGATAGAAAAAATTCAACCAATGACATCTTGCCATTCAAAGTAGAGTTATATAAGGAGAGACTACAAGATATTGGACTCTATTTGAGCACTTTGAAGAAGCAAGAAGGGTGGATGGACAAGACTTTTAAAGATATTAGACATCAATCATACGGATATCTGTTGAGAGATGGACTTCTTTGGAAGAGGGCAAAAAGAGCTGATGAATTACCTTTGAGAGTGGTGGATAATCTTGAAACCAAAATCCATGTGCTTAGAAAATTTCATGATGCCCTTTGGGCTAGTCAGAGAGGAATTTGGACCACTTATACAAAGATTAAGGAACGATATTGGTGGAAGGGTTTATATAAGGACGTTGAAGAATTTGTGGCTTCATGTGTTGTATGTCAACTTCAATCTAAGGCTTGATACAGTGATGAATTACATCCCACTTATCCTCCTTCAATTCATTTCCAATGGATGATTGACTTAGTTGCAATGCCACTTGGAATTTGGGAAATGAAGTATCTTGTTTTGGCAAGAAAAGAACTCCCAAACTTTGTTGAAGGAAGAGCTCTTCGAACCAAGAGTACGGAAGGAATTTGCAAATTCATTCTTGAAGATATTTTTAGTAGATATGGAAGTATTGGAAGAATGAGAGCTGATAGGGGTGAATTAGATGCAGTTGAAGCAAGATCGTTTTTCCAAAGATATGGTGTACAGCTAAGGTTAACAACTGCTTACAATCCTAAAGCTAATGGCAAAATAGAGAGGGGGCACCCTCCTATCATTCATGCCTTAGTTAAAACTTGTAAAGAGAAGCCTAATCTTTGGCCTAGGCTATTGCCATTTGCATTGTGGGTTGATAGAACCACCCATAGCACTGTCATTGGATATATGCCAATAGAACTTATGCATGGACATAAGCCTATTATGCCTGGAGAAGAATCAGTTCCAACTTGGATATTTTTGTCTTGAAAATATGATATTATAAGAGAAAGGCTATTAGAACTTTATATTCAGCAGCTTAGAAGATTGCCTGAAGATATGCAAATAGCATTAAAAAGGCTTAAGGCTGCTAGATTGAGCAATAAAGAGAGATTTGACAAAATCCATAGAATGAGGTCTAAGAAAATTGAAGAAGGTGATTGGGTGTTGGTGTTTGACAGTTCATTAGAACATCAACACAACACAATGAGGAAGTTTGCACGAAGATGGTTTGGACTATATGTGGTGATTAAAGTACATACCAATGCCACTTATTCGCTGCGTGAGTTCGATGGAACTTTATTGAAGATCCCAATAGCAGGCAAAAGAATTAAATCATATAGAAGAAGGGATGGAAAGTTTCACACCAATGATCTTGAAGAATTCTTAACTCCATCAAAAAACAAAGAAATACCAGAAGGTGATGAAGAGATTGAAACGGAGGATGAAGAGGATTAAACTTGGCACATACCGGAGGATGTGCAGGTTTAGAGGGGGAGCATGTCATACTGCATTTACGTGCAGTGTATAAAAATATTAAAAATCTTGTATCTATTGTTAATATATGTGTGAGTGCTAGAGGTTATTTTAGAAGATATTATAAGGAGAGGATTTATTATAGCCACTTAGTTAGTGAATTAAGATGGCTATTTGTTTTGTTCCTACCTTATTTATATCCTAGAATAGACTCTTTTGTAATTAGAAGAAAAGTAAAGGTTGTTTTACCTTTCTTGTTGACTTTTGAGGTAGAATGGACCTTGTGAGGGATAAGAAAGAAGAGCATGGGGTGAATAAGGCCTATCCAATAGGATTTGGCTGCCCATGTGGGCGTCTCATAGTCTAATATGGAAAGAAAGGGAGATATACTCCTCTTGCTAGATTGAGGGTAGGAGGAAGTTTTGAGTGGTGAACTTTGGAGAGAGATAGCTCCAAGGAGATAAAAGCGTTTGTAATGAAAATTGGTGGGTGTGTTCTTCAAGTTGTGAAGATTCTAGAACCTACTCACTTGCTTGTTTTAGAGTTGTGAGCAAAAAATTATGCTTGTTTTAGTAGAGTAGGATTTGCTGCCATCTGACGAAGAGGGGCAGAAACTTCGAGCTGCCACTGCAAGTTTGATTTCGACTCTTTCTTAGTGAAATTTATAGACAGTGTGGAAAATTGTACTAGCTTTCTATCAAGACATCTCTTGTAGCATTTGGATTTGGAGAGCAAAAGTTGTGAGCTTGAGAGTGGAAAAGGGTTTGCTGCCATCTGATGAAGAGGGGTAGAGACTTTGTTCAACCACCCAAGTCAGACAGTCTCTTCAATCTTTTTGATAATTTAGATGCTTATAGTAGCTTGTATAAGCTTTCCACAAAAACAAAAATCAATACATTTGGAGCTTTGATGAAAGTTTTATGAGTCATGAAGTGTGAAAGAGGGCAAATTATTACTAGGGTTTGAAGAGCAGAATCAACTAGCTACAAAATCTGGATTTTGAGAGGCATGCATGCGAAATTTTAGAACAAGTTAGATGAAGGAGTGAGCTTTCTAAAAAAGCTAATGCATGTCCAATTTGGAAAAGGAAAGTGATCACAACAAAGGCTGAAGTGAAGAAGAGCTTTGTTGGCTTTGCATTTGCTTGGAAATTTTTCTAAAATTTTGATATGTTTTACAATGGATTATTGGCTTTCCATAGGCTATAATTACACTTGATTCGACCTTTGAATGAATTTTTAGTGATTTATTTAATTTCAGCTTGTTGAATAACTTGTATTCCTCATATGCGGTTGTATTTTGAGGTATATTTGAATACATTCATACTTTGCTTATACCTTTTATACAAGTATATATACTTTTATTTATATCAAGTATTTATATAAGTATTTTATAAATATTATATATAATATTTATATAAGTATTTGTATAAGTATTATATCAAGGATTATATATTATTTTATATAAGTATTTATACAAGTATTTTATACAAGTATTATTCAAGTATTTATATTTTATATTTATACAAGACTTGTACAAATATAATACAAGTATAATTTGAAAGCTTGAACAAATATTGTGCAAGTATAGAACAGACTTGCACGGCTTCCTCTCATGTTCCCTGCTAGTTCTAGTAGCAGCTAGGAACCCGGCATTTTCCCAAGGTGAATTCTCTCTACTCGACAACGTCTTTTCTATTAGCCATGTTAAGTAAAAAAGAAAAAATCAATACTAGTCTTAGGGAGGGTAATCCACAACCCTTAGATTGCTCAAGTATCTCCAAGGAGAGGAATAGTCCACTCTCTACATCAAAGAACTAAGCTCCAATATTGATAGAAGGGCAGTCTTGACAAACCTGCCACGGACGCAAAATATAGACTGCAAGTTTAAACAAAAAATTCAAGAAGAATTGGGAAGAACTAGATTAATCAGATGAGTACAAGAACAATACCAAAGAGGTGAGCTAGAGCTCCAAGAGATGTGTTGTTGAGATTGAAGAACTCTTTAGCCTCAACTCCAATATATACTCCTTCCTAGGAAGCTTCTCAAGTAACTTCCACCAACTAGGGAGCTTCTCAAGCAACTTCTACCAACTAGGAAGCTTTTCAAGCAACCAATATCTACTTGGAAGATACTAAAAGATTTTGGGAGGTTCTAGAGAGTTTTATGAACCTTCTAGAATGTTCTAGAAGGTTATGACAAGTATATCCTTGACAGACACTTGATCACTATTTCTTCAAATTTCAAAAATTCAAAATTCTAATATTAAAAAAAAAATTTATATAATTTTATAACATGAACATATATACTCTTAAAAATTTTGAACCAAAATCTAATTAAATTGCTTAAGATATAGCTCAAAATACAACTACTAATTAAATAGATTATTTACTACTTTTAAATTATAAGTATTGAGTTCAATTTCCAATATCTCCTTCATCCTAACTTAGAATTTATCAAATTATATATAAAAAATATAATTAAGAAAGTATTTTCTTCAAATCTAGTCACCAATCTTTTATTGCTTTTTATATGTGCAAGTTATAATCCAAAGACTGACAGTAGATATAAGTTTGATATCTTGACTTTAAATGCCTATATTTCTTTCATAAAAACTCCAAATTACTCAGTTTTGGTACCAAAACCATAGCCAAAAATCTAAACTTACTGATTTTAATATTTGATGTTTAAATACCTTTGAAAAAAAACCCTAATCTTTAATAAAGTCTCAAACAGCCTCCTTAAAGCTCATTAGGCATGATTTTTTTGGTCAATAGGAATAAAATTTTTTATCATCCATCTCTATTCACAGAACCTTTTAGAATATTCTAGAAGCTTCTTGAGTTAGTGAAAGTTGGTTGAAAAGCTTCCTAGTTAGTGGAAGGAATTGAAGAAGCTTTGTAGTTAGTAGAAAGAGCTCAAGAAGCTTCCCTATTGGTAGAAGTTACTCAAGAAGCTTTTCAGTTGGTATAAGTTGCTCAAGAAGCTTCTTAATTTGATAGAAGTTGCTTAGGAAGCATCCTAGATAGGAATATACATAGCAATCAAGGTTGAAGAATTCTTCAGTCTCAACAAGGTAGCTTTTGGAATTCTAGTTCACCTTTTTTGATATTGTTCATGTACTCATCTGATTAATTCAAGTACTTGTTGGTTTTTTTTGGAAACCTTGTTCTAATTCAAGTTCCTTGTTTTAGATTCTTATGTCCTTAATAGAAGGTAGAAATGATTATACAGAAGACCATTTTGAACACTGTGATGGATATGTAATGTTTTCTTAGACTTGCTAATTTTTATCGGATCTTCATCAAAAATTATTTTCAAGTTGCTGCCCTTCTTATTTGATTGATATGTAAGGACAACTTAGAATGGGGCCCTCAAGTGAAAAAGGCATTTCAAGATCTCAAGATAGTATTCACTACAACCTCTATATTGATGCATCCAAATTTTATAAAGACATTCTATATGGAGACTGATGCTTCGGATTTTGCGCTAGGGATCGTACTTTCACAAATGGATATAGATAATAAACTCCATCTTGTTACATTTTATTTTTAAAAATTCTTTGTTGCCAAAATTAATTATAAAATCCACAATAAGGAGCTTCTTACTATTACGGATTCTTTTCAAGAATGGTGTCATTTTCTTGAAGGAGCAATACATCCTATAATTGTACATACAGTTCATAAGAACTTAGAATATTTTATGACAGCTCAGATTTTTAATCGGCGCCAAATTGGCTAGAATGTGTCCTTATTTGGATTTAACTTTATTATCATTTATCGCCTTAGGAAGCAACAAGGATTATTTCATGCATTATTGAGGAGATCATATCTTATATCAAGAATAGGATAGGCAAAATTTGATAAAAAATATACAACTTTTTTGAAATCAGAATAATTTTGCCTTTATGCTACTATTATATTAGAGCCTATTGATTCTAGTTTTTTCAATAAAGTGCATGTTACAACTGCTAATGATGCTTTGGCCTTTATTGTCAAGCATCGCTTGAAAAAAAATACTGATTTGTTCAAACTTGTTAAAGACCTTCTATATTTTGAAGGGCATTTGTATATCCCAAAAGGACCAACACAAATGCGCGTTCTTCAATCTTGCCATGACTTTCCAACTACAAGTCACTTCGGATTTAATAAGATCTTAAAACTTATTTTCCAAGATTTTTGGTGGCCTCAAATGTAAAAAGTAGTGAAGGACTTTGTGTTCTCTTCTGACATTTGTTCAAGGTCCAAAAATCCTTGACATCACCCTTATAGTCTCTTACAATCCTTGTCTGTTCTAAGTTGGTCATGGTTTTTTATCCCAATGGATTTCATCATAGATCTACAGCCATCCAATTTATTGTACAACATCTTTTTAGTAGTTGATCAACTTATAAAAATGGCTCATTTCATTCTTTGCAAAAAGATTGCATCTAGTAAAGAAACAGCAAGGCTCTTTTTTGACAATGTATATCAATATCATGGTCTACCAGATGATATCATATCCAATCAAGGATCCTAGTTCATATCTAAATTTTGAAAATGTCTCTTTAAAATATTGAAGGTGGATATCAAACTTTTTTCGACTTTTCATCCTCAAATTAACGACTAAATAAAATAAGTTAACTAAATTTTAGAATAATATTTATAATGCAGCATTAATTATCAATAAGACAATTGGATCTCGTATCTACCATTAATAAAGTTTATATATAATAATACTATTCATGCCTCAATTTAATAAATACTATTTTATTCTTATTAAAGATATCATCCAAAGCTTTATCTGAGGAGTATGCCAAAGAAAAATAATTCAGCAGTTGAAAGATTTGCAAAGCATCTATCGCAATATCAAACAACCTTAAAGCTTCAATTATAAGTAGCTCAAGATACTTATAAGGCATTTGTAGATAAATTCAGGAATCAACCACCTGCTTTTTATATTAGAGATAAGATATGGCTTCTTCGATGGAACATCAAGACCAAACAGCCATGCAATAAGTTGAACTATTGAAGGTTGGGACCATTTTCTATCCAGAAGTAAATCAATCCAGTGACATATTGCTTGAAATTACCATCTATTATGAAGGTATATCTAATTTTATATTTCTCTCTTTTAGAACCTTATAAAGAATTATATATTCTAAGAAGAATACAACAATCACTACCTAGCATCCAAATCAAAGACCATAAAGATTACAAGATTGAAAAGATATTTGATTCATGAGAAAGGTGGAATAAATTAAAATATCTTATTCATTGGCAGGGCTATGATATTAATGAGTACACATAGGAATCGGCCAAAAATCTTGCCAATGCACCTCAAAAGGTATAGGAATTTCATCGATTCTATCTCTACAAATCCAAATATATTCAATAATAATTTTTAGTGAAGATTAGATTCAAAGAATATTCATAAGAGAGACAAAGTTAAACTAAAGCCTTCATCAATATATAATTGTTTATTCTAAGTTAGAATAGATTGATAGAAGCAAATTAATCACCGTATCAAACTTTCAAGCATCAAGAGAATAAGACTCAAAATATTCATTTTCCATGCAAGCTTTGAATGAACTAGTGCAATTTTCATAGCCATCAATTGAGTTAAAAGTGAGAACAATATATTTCAATGCCAAGTATGACCTTAGTTGTAGCCATTAGGAATAAGACTTAACCATACAAGTCTCGATTCTAATACTCAAGCTTTAGTGATATTACTTGAGCTAAGAAAGGTGAATCATTTTAATCCTGGGATCTTGTTTGAAGGATGTTTTGAAGGCCATAATGAAGATCAGATTCTTGGATGGGATATTTCAACAACAAAGGTACTAGCTCAAGGCCATGGGCAATTTTTTTCAGGATCAATAGAATCCATTGCTCAAAAATAGAGAATAGAATACATAGCTTTACTAGTACAATATATTCTTGATTTTTTATATTTGTAGTAAGATCGAGCTCTTCTTGGAAGTCTTCATTAAAGAAAGAGGTGATGTTAGAGACATACACTTTGAATGTTCACAAAACCTTCTAGAACATTCTAAATGCTTCTTGAGTTACTAAAAGTTTTTTGAGAAGTTTTCTAGTTAGTAGAAGGAGCTCAAGAAGGTTCTCAATTAGTAGAAGGAACTTAAAAAGCTTCTTAGTTGGTAGAAGTTGCTCAAGAAGCTTTTTAGTTTAATAGAAGCTATTTAGGAAGTGTCTTAGATAGGAATATAGATAGGAGCCAAGGCTGAAGAATTCTCTAGTCTCGGCAATGCATGTCTTGGAGTTTCTAGCTCACCTTTCTTGATATTATTCATGCATGCATTTGATTAATTCAAGTGCTTGTTGATTTCTTCTGAAAACCTTATCTTAGTTCACTTCTCTTGTTTTGTATTCTGATGTCTTTGATATCCTCTTCTCTAGTGACAAGTTCCAAGAAGAGCTCGATCTTATTACATACGTAAAAAATCAAGAATACATTGTACTAATATAGCTATGTATTTTATTTTTTGTTCTTAGGCAATGGGTTCTACTGGTCCTTGAAGAAATTACCTATGGCCTTGAGCTAATACCTCTATTATTGAAATATCCCATCTAAGGAATTGATCTTCATTGTGGCCTTCAAAACATCCTCCTAATGAGATCTTAGGACTAAAAGGATTCACCTTTCTAAGCCAAGCAATATTATTAAAACTCAATCATTGGAATCGAGACTTGTATGGTTGGATCTTGCTCCTAATGCTTCTAAGCAAGGTTGTACTTGGCGCTGTCATACTGTAATTGCTTATAGTATGTAAACTCTACTCAAAATGCATAATATGTTTATAGGTTTAGATATATGTTAGAATAGTTAGTAAAGTAAATTAAAAGGAGTTGGTGTAAGAAAATTTATTTTAGATTTTTACTTAATTTGATTATGGCTTTTAAATTATATAAAACCTAAATATTTAGTATGAAGCCTTGAGAGAAGGTGGGAGCCTAAGGATGAAAATTTAAGCTGGTAGAAGGCTAATTGGGAGGGATGAAATCAAGGCATGGTCGGATGAAGGCAAGGAATGGAAAACTTCATCCCTATTGGTCGAGTACCATGCTCAATGGACTTTGAGGAGGCTGCCCTCAACCTTAACAAGGGTTTTAGTGACTTCAAAGAAGGCATTAGAAAATCAAAGACTAGAATTAGAAAGCTTGTTTTTTGTACTATAATTTTGGTATAAGAATTGAGGGATTTGGAGTTTTTATGAGGAAGGAGTAGGCGCTTGAATTTAAGGTATATAAATTGTATCTACTATCACTCTTTTGAGGATTCAAGGAGTTGTATGAAAGCTTTTGGAGATCAAGAGGTGCGGCTAGAGAGGTGATTTCAAGTTTTACACCTAAAATAGAAGAATTATTACATTTGAAGTTTTGAAGAAGGAGATATTGGAAGTCAAAAACAGCAATTCAAATTCCAAGGTAGTAAGTAGGCCGTTTTGTTGATAATGATGGGATTTGCCATATCTTGAATTCTTGGACGAATTTTTGTTTCAAACTCTCTAAAAAAGTGTATTATTATGCTAAGAAGCTATACATCAAAGCTTCATAATATTTGGACTTTTAAATTATATGATACAAAGAATTTTGTACATGGATATTTGTAAACAAGGGTTTGAAGCTATTGCTAGGGTTTTGGCAATATCTAAAGATTGATAATGAATCAATAGTTGAAATTTGTGGTGGTAGTTGTTAAGACTACATCAGTACTTTATATAAATTCAAAGTAGATTTGAATGGTTAGATTAAAATTTATAAATTAATGAAGTTTGAAAAAAATTCCCTCCCTATGGGGGAAAGAAGGTTTTAAAGCATTTGTTATGTTTTGAGTGGTTTGAGGAAATAAGACTTATGTATTAGATGTAATAGCCCTATAAAGGTCTCTTTTATACAAATTTGGGGGTTGTATTATACTTGGATCTTAGTTAAGTAATTAGTGGTAGCTAGAAGCCCAGTATTTTCTTGAGGCAAATTCTCTCTACTACGACAGCGCTGAAATGTATTGTCGTCTTTTTGCTCAATTGAAGGCTATGAAAACTACATTGATTGTTTAAAGCTTACGTGGCAAATGATTCTTCTAAGTCTTATTCTCTCAATACTTGAAGATTTGATATGATAACTAATTTGCTTCTGCTACTCTATTCTATCTTAGAACAAACAACTACATATTGATGAAGGCTTTAATTTAACTCTTTTCTTCTTATGAGTATTTCTTAAATCCAATCTTCACTAAGAAGTTATCATCAAATATATTTGGATTTGTGGAGATAGAGTTGATAAAATTCATATACCTTTTAAGATGCATTAGTGAGATTTTTGGCCAATTCTCATGTGTGCTCATTAATATCATAGCCTTGTCAATGAATAAGATATTCCAATTTGCTCCATCTTCATTATATATCAAATATTTTTTCAACCTCGTATTCTTTATGGTCTTCAATTTTGATACTAGACAACAATTATTATATTCTTTTTAAAATATGTGATTCTTTATAAGGTTCTAAAAGAAAAATATAAAAAATTAGATGTACCTTCATAACTGATAGTAATTTTAAGCAATATGCTACTAAATTGATTTGCTTCCACATAGAAAATCCAATTGTAGATTCACTTTCAAATGTTTGATATCTCAAAAATCCTAGTAGGTACTTAAAACTCTAGTTTATAAACACTTGATCACTATTTCTTCATATTTCAAAAATTTAAAATTTTAATATTATAAAAAAAATTATATAGTTTTATAACATGAATATATATATTTTTTAAAATTTTGAACCAAAATCTGATTAAATTGCTTAAGATATAGCTCAAAATACAACTACTAATTAAATAGGTCATTTACTGCCTTTAGATTGTAAGTATTGATTTCAACTCCTAATATCTCCTTCATTCTAACTTAAAACTTATCAAACTATATATAAAAAGTATACTTAAGAAAGTACTTTCTTCAAATCTAGTCACCAATCCTTTATTGCTTTTTATATGTGCAAGTTATAATCCAAAGAGTGATAGTAGATACAAGTTTGATACCTTGACTTTAAATACCTATATTTCCTTCATAAAAATTCCAAATTATTCAATTTTGGCACCAAAACCATAGCCAAAAATCTAAACTTATTAATCTTAATATATGATGTTCAAATATCTTTGGAAAAAAATCCTAATCTTTAATAAAGTCTTAAACAGCCTCCTTGAAGCTCATTAGGCATGACTTTTGGTCAATAGGAATAAAGATTTTTATCATCCATTTCCACTCATCCATATGGATGGTTTAACTATTCTTTTTTATATTAAAACTTCTTTTTAATTCTTTTTCTAATAAGATTTATACATTATATATTCTAAATATCAAATAAAAATAAAAAATTAAGATTTTAAAGATCATCTTTGTCTAATAAAGGTGATTTTAAAAAAATAAAAGTTATTCTTAATATAAAATCGATATCAAAAGTCATTATTAAAAAATATACATATAGTTGTATAAACCTTAATAATAGTCTTTTTAAATAAATTTCTTCTAAAATAATAATTTAATTATATTTTATAATTAATAAAAATCCACTAATATTGTCAAGGACATGCTTGTTAGAATCTTCTAGAAAATTCTAGAAGCTACTTAGAACTCTCTAGAACCTTCAAGAACCTTCTAGTATCTTCAAAGAAGATAGAAGTTACTTGAGAAGCTTCCTAGTTGGTAGAAGTTGCTTGAGAAGCTTCCTAATTGGTAAAAGTTGCTTGAGAAGCTTCTAGAAAATTCTAGAAGCTACTTAGAACCCTCTAGAACCTTCAAGAACCTTCTAGTATCTTCAAAGAAGATAGAAGTTACTTGAGAAGCTCCCTAGTTGGTGGAAGTTGTTTGAGAAGCTTCCTAGGTAGGAGTATATATTGGAGTCGAGGCTGAAGAGTTTTTCAGTCTCGACAACATATCTCTTGGAACTCTAGCTCACCTCTCTAATGTTGTTATTGTACTCATCTGATTAACCTAATTCTTGTCAGTTCTTCTTAAACTTCTTGTTTAGACTTTTAGTCTATATTTTACGTCTATGATAGTTTGTCAAGATTCTCTTCTATCAATATCAAAGCTTAGTTCTTTGAGGCAAAGAGTGGACTACCTCTCTCCTTAGAGATACTTGAGCATTCTAAGGATTGCGGATTATCCTCTCTTAGACTGATAATGATTCCTTCTTCTTTACTTAACATGGCTAGTAGAAAAGATGTTAATATGGTAGAATCTTTAGAATCAAAGTTAGATGTGATCATCAATGCCCTTAACGCTCTAGTGGTTAGAATTGCTGAAATTGAAGAAAATTTTGCTAAGCTCCCTGGAGCTACAAGAGTGAGAGTAGCTCAGACTACAATACGACCACATTTAGCTAATGAAGTACTACCATCTACATCTCAATGTAAAAATTTGATTATAGTGTAATATAAAGAGCCTCGAGCTAGTCTCTCAGAGAAGTTTGATGGTATCGGATCAAAATTTTATAATTTTGTAAATCAAGTTTGATAAGTAACATTCTTGCAATGAGAATGCTATTCAATCAAAGAGTCGTGAATTAGATTAGTAGAGATATTGCTTACTGGACAAGCTCTATCTTAGTTTGCCCCCTTATTTGAAAACAAGTCTTCTATCTTGAGTAATTTTGAGATCTTTCTAGAAGTATTCGAGAAGGCATTTAGAGAGCATGATAAGGCTCAGTGAACAACCACCAAGATTCGTTCTTTGCGTCAAGGATCACGCTGTGCATGTGTTTATGCATCAAACTTCAAACAACTTGCTTGTGATATCAATTGGAGAGAAGAAGCGCTGGTGAGTCAATTTTATTGGAGACTCAGAGATGACGTTATCACATTGTAAATTAAAACATAGTGTGAAAGATATAAAGGAATGTGTCAAAATAAAAAGATTAAGATTAGAAGAAGAGAGGATGAAAAAGAGAAAGGGTTGTGGTTATAACCACATTATCTTGAAGGTTATAATATTTATCACAAGCTCAGGGATGATAGGTAGGCCAAACTACTAATTTCCTGCTGAAATTTCCACTAGCAGTACCAAGTCATGAAGCCAAGGAATTCTATAGTGAAGTCAAGTGGATTCGAACCCACGTCAACTCCAAAGTAGTTAAGAACTTAACCACACAAGCTTCTTTGACTTGGCAGTGAAGGATGTAGTTCTTTCTCTTTTATCTCTAATCTAATCTTAATTGTTTTTTTTACTTATTAGATTTTTTTTCTATTTTATCTTAGATCTACTTTACCTTTATTCTCTTCTATTTTAGATCTAAACTTAAATGTTGTGGGCTGAAATTAGAAGAGAAGTTGGTAGAAAAAAAAATGGTAGTAAGAAGGTAGAATAGAAATTTACCTCAAAAAGTGAGATTCCTTCAAATTAATCCAAAAGAAAGGATTGAAGAGGTAGAAAGACATGGCTGAGGTGTCTTTTTGACCAAGGGAAGAAGGAAGACCAGGCCGGGAGGACAAGAAGGGGTCGTGAAGAAGAAGAGGAGGTTCTTTTGGAGAGATAGGGTTTCTTTTTGATAGGTAGTATACGTTTTTGTGAGTAGAAGAAGCTTAGAGAGGATTTTAAGTAAAATCCTTTGTGTAGGTTTATAGTTGACAAGATAAGGAATATATAAAAATAATATTCATGTCTTTTGGTTAAGTATCAAGGGAGATATGAGTCGTCAAAGTTGCAGGTGTTTAAGACTAGGGCAATGAGGTTTACTAAATTTCGGGCCTCAGCTCTTGAGAACCATTTGGACTTTAGAGGCAAAATTTGTTGGGGTTGTGTTCCTTATAGAGTTTGCTACTTTGAATCAAAATCTTAAGTCAATATGATCTTTGAGCAAAGAGTTATGAGTGAAATTGTAACCGGATGTAGGTGAAAAGAGAAATAGAGTGTGTGTGTGGGTTTTTTTGGGTATGAATGGAGTTAGGGAGTGAATTTGAGTGTGAAATTTGATAGACGTGATCTAAGCAAGTTAAGAAAGAGATGAAAGTAAGTTTGATACTCATTTATCTTATGAAAAAAATGTTATGCTCTTTCAAAGTGATAGGGGTCTATCTCTAAGTCAGTGAAGTTTGGGGAGCATATCTTTGTGATCAAAGTAGCATTTTGAGTAAAATTTATTGGGGTTTGTAGATATATGAGTCTTTTAAGTTGTGTAAAAAACTGATTGCTATTGGAGTTATGTTTAAAGAATTATGAGGAAATTTGAAGTCGGATCCAGAGTTGGTAGAAGACAGAATTAAAGGAGAAGGGTAGAGTCTATAACTCTATTTCCAAGAGGAGTTTTGGAGCAAAAATTGGAGGATGTTTACAACATAAAGCAAGCAACAAGCCAACCAAATTTCAATACTTGGGATTTTGATAATGAGGAGCAATGAAGGTGTGAAGCAAAGGGGGTCCAGAATCAAAGGCAGCATGGAGGGGTTTCTTTGACAACATGGTTCTCTCTAATCACATGAGCTATAATCAAAAAGATTATGGGGTTTGCTTCCTTACTTCCTTAAGTACTTTGTGTTCAAATTTTGCTTTAATTGATGTGATATCCTAGGATTTATGGGCAAATTTGAAGGCGAGTTTTTAAAGGCAGAATATGGCAAGATTAATAAAGTATGTTTTTATGTAAATTCTTCAGTTTTATGAACTTTATGAATCTCATCTTGCATTTAAGAAACGAGAGGCACAAAAGACCTAGTATTTCTTAGGGCAAAGACTCTCACCATGACAACGTGAAGGATTTATTGCTATCTCTATGCGACCTTCAAACACTCAATGAAGTAATCAGCTAAGCAATAAAGTATGACAATCAACTTTTTCAAAGATATCAAGACCATTATTTAAGAGCTACATAACATCCACAAGGAAACCAGTTCGAATTGGCTGCTCCTATCAAGAGTGTGGAAGCTCAATCTGAAACAGAAGACATGCAAATTAATACAGCACGTTGTCGTGGTGAGAGTCTTAGCCTTAAGAAACACTGGATCTTTTGTGCCTCTCATTTCTTAAGTGCAAGATGAGATTCATAAAGTTCATAAAATTGAAGAATTTACATAAAAACATACTTTATTAACTCTGCCATATTCTACCTTTAGAAATCTGCCCTCAAATTTGTCCATAAATCCTAGGATATCATATCAATTGAAGCAAAATTTTGACACAAAGTACTCAAGGAAGTAAGGAAACAAATCCCATAATCCTTTTGATTATACCTCATGTGGTTAGAGAGAACCATGTTGCCTTTGATTCTAGATCTCCTTTGCTTCACACCTTCATTGCTCCTCATTATCAAAACTCCAAGTATTGAAATTTAGTTGGCTTGTTGCTTGCTTTATGTTGTAAACATCCTCCAATTTTTGCTCCAAAACTCCTCTTGGAAATAGAGTTATAAACTCTACCCTTCTCCTTTAATTCTGTCTTCTACCAACTTTGGATCCGACTACAAATTTCCTCATAATTCTTTAAACATAACTCCAATAGTAATCAAGTTTTTACACAACTTAAAAGACTCATATATCTACAAACTCCAATAAATTTTACTCAAAATGCTACTTTGATCACAAAGATATGCTCCCCCAAACTTCACTGACTTAGAGATAGACCCCTGTCACTTTGAAAGAGCATAACATTTTTTTCATAAGATAAATGAGTATCAAACTTACTTTCATCTCTTTCTTAACTTGCTTAGATCACGTCTATCAAATTTCACACTCAAATTCATCCCCTAACTCCATTCATACCCAAAAAAAATCCACACACACACTCTGCCCATACAAACCCCAATTCTGCTTTCACTCTATTTCTCTTTTCACCTACATCCGGTTACAATTTCACTCATAACTCTTTGCTCAAAGATCATATTGACTTAAGATTTTGATTCAAAGTAGTAAACTCTATAAGGAACAAAACTCCAACAAAATTTGCTTCTAAAGTCCAAATGGTTCTCAAGAGCCAAGGCCCAAAATTTACTAAACCTCAGTGCCCTGTCTTAAACACCTGCAACTTTGACGACTCATATCTCCCTTGATACTTAACCAAAAGACATAAATATTATTTTTATATATTCCTTATCTTGTCAACTATAAACCCACACAAAGGGTTTCACTTAAAATCCTCTCTAAGCTTCTTCTACTCACAAAAACGTATACTGCCTATCAAAAAGAAACCCTATCTCTCCAAAAGAACCCTCTCTCTTCTTCTTCACGACCCCTTCTTGTCCTCCCGGCCTGGTCTTCCTTCTTCCCTTGGTCAAAGAGACACCTCAGCCATGTCTTTCTACCTCTTTAACCCTTTCTTTTGGATTAATTTGAAGGAATCTCACTTTTTGAGGTAAATTTCTATTCTATCTTCTTACTACTATTTTTCTACCAACTTCTCTTCTAATTTCAGTCCACAATATTTAAGTTTAGATCTAAAATAGAAGAGAATAAAGATAAAGTAGATCTAAGATAAAATAGAAAAAAATCTAATAAGTAGAAAGAAATAATTAAGATTAGATTAGAGATAAAAAAGAAAGAACTACATCCTACACTGCCAAGTCAAAGAAGCTTGTGTGGTTAAGTTCTTAGCTACTTTGGAGTTGACGTGGGTTTGAATCCACTTGACTTCACTGTAGAAATCCTTGGCTTCATGACTTGGTACTGCTAATGGGAATTTCAGCAGGAAATTAGTAGTTTGGCCTACCTATCATCCCTCAGCTTGTGATAAACATTATAACCTCCAAGATAATGTGGTTATAACCACAACCCTTTCTCTTTTTCATCCTCTCTTCTTCTAATCTTAATCTTTTTAATTTAACACATTTCTTTATATCTTTCACATTATGTTTTAATTTACAACATGACAACGTTTTAAGCCCCTCACAGTGTAAAAAAAGAAGCGACAATTTGAGCAAAATTTGGGCTTATATTGTCGAAAGGCAGGCCATAAAGCAGGAAATTGTCCTAGAAAACAAACGCCTTAAACAACAAGACTCAAGAGCATGAGCGTGTAGGAAAACAAGGACGCCCAGCCACAATAGGGATCGTGTGGCTAGACATCTCAATACCCCAAATTAATTAAGATTCCTTTTTTTCAAATTGACCTTCTCATTGCTTTACGATATCTTTATTTCTTGGTATTCAAAAATTGCAAATCGATGCTCTATTAGACTCAGGAGCATCTGCTTGTTTTTTAGATGAAGAGCTTACCAAGCTTCACAAATTTTCTATTGTGAAGAAACCAAAGTCTGTCCATGTAAAAATTATAGATGGTTGATCTTTGTCTTCTAGCGATATTACTCATGAAACTAAACCGTTGAAGGTACATCTTGAAAATCATGAAAATAACATTGTGTTTAATATTATCAAGACTCCTTCATGTCCAGTCATTTTGGGACTATCTTGGCTTGATAAATATAATCCATTGATAGATTGAAGGTTACAAAAAGTGATATTTCCAACAAAACTCTTTAAGGTGGAATTTGCTAAGATAATGTCTAGAAACAAATCCTTATTCATAGATGCGAGGGCCTTCATGAAGAAAGCCAAGCATAATACACCTCTTATCATCTTCGCAACACCACCTCAAAAAGATGCAACTCTGACTTTGGTTATTCCAAAGCAATATGAAGAATTCAAAGATGTCTTTGAAAAGAAAAATGCTGATATACTACCAGAGCATCGACCGTCCGATTGTACTATAGATCTCCAAGAGAGAGCACAACCACCATTTGGCCCAATCTATAATTTATCAGAAGACGAGCTCTCAGTATTAAAAGATTACATCGAAGAGAATCTTGCAAAGAACTTCATTTGACATTCAAAATCTCCAACAGGTGTACCTATCCTCTTTGTGAAGAAGAAAGATGGCTTATTATAAATTTGCGTGGATTATCGAGGCTTGGATAAGATCACCGTTGTCATGTTATGGTTTGGCTATCATGTAAAAAAATTGTACATATATATTTAATGTACAATTTTCTATGCAATTAAGTGAAAGCCATATTAATAGATTTTATTGGTTATAAGATGTGATTAGGTTGTTAATTTAGAAAGAATCCATTTAATAGGACTATTAATGAGGTCTATACAATCTTCTTTTCTTTTTGATAGTGATTTTGAGGTTGATTTATATTGACAATAACTTATATATATCTTGAATCACCTATGTTAGACATTGGTGATTCTTAAAATCTTAATTTACTTCTTTTATTTGATGCTTAAAGCACAAAGTATGTAAATCTTATAAAAAGAAAGGTAAGAAAAGGATTTTTAGTATAAAAAGGATAATTTGGCCATCTATGTAGATGAAAAGAGGTGGATGATAGAAAGTTCTATTCTAATTGGCCAAAAATCATGCCCAATGGACTTCAAGGAGGCTGCCCGAGGATTTATTAGGAATTAGGGTTTTTTTTTTTTAAAAAAAAGTCAAACATCAAAGGCTAGAATCATAAGGTTTAGGTTTTTGGATCTGGTTTAGGTGCAAATTTTGTGTGATATACACTTTTTATGAAGAAGTTATAGGCACTCAAAATTAAGGTATCGATTTTGGATCTACTGTCAGTCTTTTAGGTATAACTCATACACATAGAGAGCAATCAAGGATAGGTGATTGGGATTAGAGAGAACACTTTTACAAACATATTATTTATATATAGCTTGATAAAATCCAAGCTAGGATAAAAGAGATATTGGGAGTTGAAGTCAATCCTTACAAACTTAAGGGTAATAAGTGACTCGCTTATATAGTGGTTACATTTTGAGCTATATCTTAGGCAATTTAAAAGCTTTTTAGCTCAAAATTTTTAAGAAGGTATATATTTATGTGAAAAGACTATGTGCAAAAATTTTGTGGTATTAAAATTTTGGATTTGTGAGATATAAGGAAAATAATACTTAGATGTCTCTAATTTAGGATTTTAAGCACCTGCTAGGAGTTTTAAGATATCAGACAATTGAAAAAGAATTTATAATTGATTCTTTCTTGTGGTAAAACTTAAAAAGATTGCCTATACTTTGAAATAAATTTTATAGAAACTGAATAGTTAGATCAAGAGTTATTGAACTCTAAATTTCAGTAAGAAATAAGTCCTTGCCGGTGAACAAAGTTTTGAAGGGTCTTTGTAGAAACTTGAACCCTTTTTGTACAAAATTACTTGAATATAAGAAGATCTATATATATAACTTCTCTTTAATAAGATCATTATATTATTTTTTCTTTTTATTAAGGACAAATCACTTGTTGGATTTTTGCCATCAAGTTTTAAATAAACTCTCCACATCCAAGTATCCAGTGTATTCTCAAATAGAAGACCACGTCATATGACACCGTGAAGAATCGATATCCATTACCACTAATATTTGGACTCTTGGAGCAACTTGGTGAAGCCAAAATATACACCAAGATAGATCTTCGTGGAGCTTACAATCTTGTATGAGTAAAGACGGGAGATGAATGGAAGACAACGTTTCAGACAAGGTATAGACATTTTGAATATAATGTCATGCCTTTTGGATTGACCAATGCACCAGCTATATTTCAACATTTGATGAATGATGTTTTTCAAGAGTATTTGGTCAAATTTACTGTTTATTATCTTAATGACATTCTAATCTATTTCAAGAATATTCAAAAATATGAGAGTCACGTAAAGTTGGTGTTACAAAAACTTTGGAATGCGGGATTATACGCCAAAAAGAAAAATGCATATTCCATCAATCTAAGGTGGAATTTCTTAATTTTATTATTTCGAATGAAGGATTGTTGATGGATCAGAAGAAGGTTCAAGCAATAATGGATTGGATAGTATCAAAGACAGTATGGGACGTGCAATGTTTTCTTGGATTTGCCAATTTCTATTCTATTTTCATCAAAAACTACTCACAAATTACAGCCCCATTAACGCGGTTGACATCAAAGGACAAATTCCACTAGAATATCTAAGCACAAGAGGCTTTTCAAGAATTAAAGTTGGTGTTTACGACAACTCCTATCTTGATACATTCCGACTTTACAAAGGCCTTCTATTTGAAAATAGATGCTTGTGACTTTGTGCTAGGAGTTGTATTATCACAGATATAAAAGGATGATAAACTTCACCTGATTGCGTTCTACTCAAGAAAGTTTTTGGCAGCAGAAATCAACTATGAAATTCATGACAAGGAGCTACTTTTGATAGTTGATTCTTTCCAAGAGTGGCGTCATTTATTAGAGGGTGCTGCACATCCGGTGATTGTATATACAAATCACAAGAATTTGGAGTATTTTACAACAACTCAAGTTTTGAATCGGTGCCAAGCTCGGTGGAATATGTCATTATCCCGATTCAACTTTATTATCATATATCGGCTAGGAAGATAGCAAGGACTATCAGATGCATTATCGAGAAAATCATATCTAGCGCCTAAGACTGGAGATGCAGCATTTCATCAATAGTGTACAACTTTGCTACAATCAGAATGATTTTGCTTCCACACCACCTCCATAATCATACCAATTGATGTTGATTTTTTAGAACAAGTCTATGGAGCATCAACTGTGGACTCATTAGTCTCGAATGTGAAGCAGCACTTTGACAAAGACAAGTTCAAGATTGAGGACGGGTTATTATATTTTGAAGATCGACTATATATTTGTGAAGGACCAATTAGACTTCATATTCTTCAATCTCGACATGACTTCCCGACCGTAGGTCACTTCAGATTCAACAAAATAATAGAGCTTATTTCTCAAGATTTTTGGTGGCCTCAAATGTGGAAGGTAGTGTAGAACTTTGTGCTATCATGTGACCTTTGTTCAAGATCAAAGAATCCTCGACATTGCCTTTGCAAGCTTTTATAATCTTTGCCAATTCCAAAGCAACCATGGTCTTCAATATCTATGAACTTCATCATAGATTTGCCACCTTCTACAACATTTGATGATATCTATATGGTGATAGATTGGTTTATGAAGATGGCACATTTTGTTCCATGCAGAAAGTCAACTTCTGGTGAAAGAATGACAAGATTGTTTATTGACAATATATATTGGTATCATGGTTTATCAATGTTGTGTTGTAAATTAAAATAAAGTATGAAAGATATAAAAGAATGTGTTAAAATAAAAGGATTAAGATTAGAAGAGGAGAGGATGAAAAAGAGAAGGGATTGTGATTATAACCACATTATCTTAGATGTTACAATATTTATCACAAGCTCAGGGATGATAGGTAGTCCAAACTACTAATTTCCTACTGAAATTTCTACTAGTAGTATCAAGTCATGAAGCCAAGGATTTCTACAATGAAATCAAGTGGATTAGAATTCATGTCAGCTCCAAAGTAGCAAAGAACTTAACCACACAAGCTTCTTTGACTTGGCAGTATAGGATGTAGTTCTTTCTTTTTTATCTCTAATTTAATCTAAATTGGTTATTTCTACTTGTTAAGTTTTTTTCTATTTTATCTTAGATCTACTTTACCTTTATTCTCTTCTCTCTTAGATCTAGACTTAAATATTGTGGGCTGAAATTAGAAGAGGAGTTGGTAGAAAAATGGTAGTAAGAAGGTAGAATAGAAATTTATCTCAAAAAGTGAGATTTCTTCAAGTTAATCCAAGGTAAAAGATTAAAGAGGTGGGAAGACATGGGTTGTGGTTTCTCTTTGACCAAAGGAAGTAGGGAGACCGGGCAAGGATGACAAGGAAAGGTCGTAAGAGAGAAGGGAGAGAGTGTTTTTGGAGGTGGATAGGATTTTTGGATAGATAGTGTATATTTTTGTATGTAGAGGAAACTTAGAGAGGATTTTAAGTACAAGTTTTTATAGGTTTGTAGTAGACAAGATAAAAAACATATAGAGATAAATTTCATATCTTTTGATTAAATATCAAAGGAGATATGAGTCGTCAAAGTTGTAGGTGTTTAAGACTAGGTCAGTGAGGGTTACTAAATTTCGGGCCTTGGCTCTTGGGAACCACTTGGATTCTAGAGGAAATATTTGTTGGGTTTTTGTTCCTTATAGAGTTAACTACATTGTGTCGAAATCTCAAGTCAGTATGATCTCTGAACAAAGAATTATGAGTGAAATTGTAACTAGGTTTGGATGAAAAGAGAAATAGAGTGAAGGTAGGATTGGGGTTTGTATAGGCAATGTGTATGTGTGAGGTTTTTTGGATATAAAAGGAGTTACAAGACGAATTTGAATGTGAAATTTAATAGACATAATCTATGTAAGTTAAAGAAGAGATGAAAATAAATTTAATATTCATTTATTTTATGAATAAAATGTTATGCTCTTTCAAAGTGACAAGGATCTATCTCCAAATCAATGAAGTTTGAGGGAGCATATCTTTGTGATCAAAGTAGCATTTTGAGTGAAATTTATTGAGGTTTGTAGATATATGAGTCTTTTAAGTTGTGTAAAAAAATTGATTGCTATTAAAGTTATATTTAAAGAATTATGAGGAAATTTGTGGTCGGATCTAGAGTTGTTAGAAGACAAAATTAAAGAAGAAGGATAGAGTCTATAACTCTAGTTCAAAGAGGAATTTTGGAGCAAAAATTGGAGGATGTTTACAACATAAAATAAACAACAAGCTTACCAAATTTCAACACTTAGGTCTTTGTTAATGAGGAGCAATGAAGGTGTGAAGCAAAGAAGGTCTAGAATCAAAGGCAGTATGGAGGGATTACTTTGACAACATGGTTCTCTCTAACCACATGAATTATAATCAAAAGGTTTATGGGATTTGCTTCCTTATTTCTTTAAGTGCCTAGTATTCAAATTTTTCTATAATTAATATGATATCCTAGGATTTATAATCAAAATTAGGGACAGGTCTCTAAAGATAAAATAGATTAGGATTCATAAAGTATGTTTGTTTTAATGTAAATTCTTCAAATTTATGAACTTTTATGGATCTCATCTTACACTTAATTAACAAGAGGCACAAAAGACCTAGTGTTTCTTAGGACTAAGACTCTCATTACAACACCGGATGATATTATTTTGGATCGAGGGCCTCAATTTATATTGAAATTTTGGAGGTCGCTTTTTGACATATTAAGGGTAGATATCAAACTCTGTTCTACCTTCCATCCTCAAACCGATAGTCAAACAAAGCAAGTCAACTAAATCTTCGAGCAATATCTATGATGTGCAATCAATTATCAACAAGATGATTGGACTATATATCTACCATTAACGGAATTTGCGTATAACGATTCAATCCATGCCTCAACCCAACAAACACCTTTCTTTGCAAATTATAGATATCATCCAAAACTCGATTTTGTTGGATAAATCCAAAGATAAAAATCTAGTAGCTGAAGATCTTGCAAAGCATTTAATAGAGATCCAGACCACCTTGAAGCTTGAATTACAAGTAGCTCAAGACTCATACAATTAGACAAGTAACAAGTGTATTGTAGAGACTATATAAAGGTAATATCATATACATTGTGGAAGCAACCTAAAAATATTATTTTGCCACTACTTTCATGAGCTGGTTCAGTTTCAAAGACAAACACGAGTGACAAGTAACAAGTATATTGTAGAGACTATATGTCTCAAATGGCATCTCAGAGACCTCGAAGCTAGAAGAGGAGGTGATGTCAAGGACATGCTTGTTAGAACCTTCAAGAATATTTTAGAAGATACTTAGAACTCTTTAGAACCTTCCAAAACCTTCTAGCATCTTCCAAGTAGATAGAAGTTGCTTGAGAAGCTTCCGAGTTGGTGGAAGTTGCTTGAGAAGCTTCTTAGGTAGGAGTATATATTGGAGTCGAGGCTGAAGAGTTCTTCAATCTGAACAATATATCTTTTGGAACTCTAGCTCACCTCTTTGGTGTTGTTCTTGTATTCATCTGATTAACCTAATTCTTGCCAGTTCTTCTTGAACTTCTTGTTTAGACTTTTAGTCTATATTCTACGTATGTGACAAATATGACTTTCATTTAGTTTCACTTAGTTGTATAGTAAATTATACATTAAATATATATATATATATATAATATTCATATAATAGCCAAACCACAATATACCAACGTATATTCAAAGTTGGCATAAAATTCATCAAGTTGAATTCTTTAATGTTGCAAATTTCATGCACCTTTTTTTTTTTTTGTAATTCTAGAATACATTTGATCTTGTTCAAATTGGAATAATTCAAGTGGATTTGTCTAATGTACAACTTTTAGATCAAAAAATTTTATTTTGAACAAAATTATAATATCTATTTTTTATTTATAACACTCAATAAAATAATCTATTTTAGGCTCAATAAATAAAATATTCTATTTCATAAATAAACTTGCTCTGTTTGTATTCTAATATTATAAATTATTTGAGATAATATTAAAACATGAATATTGAATTGATTCAGTCATAAAATCAAACTATTAGTACTCTTAATCAATGTTAATTTATGAATGCCTTTCATTTGTGAAATAATTTTGTCTTTTATAATATTCCTATATTAATCACTTTCACCACTATATATTTTGACAACAACAAGGTCGGTAAAGATGTAGGTCCAATTGTCTAATCCTTCCATATCTCTTGCTCTAATTCTACAATTTGCTAGATGACTTATAGACCCTATCAAGCTTGATAAATCTTTTGCCAACATACAAAAACATACCAAGTGTTAATCTAATAACTTTAGAGTATTGACTTGGAGATGAAAACAATTAGAAAATTCTTCTAATTGAAATGTTAAAAGATCATAAGACAAAATCAGTAGAAATAAATATTATATGCTTTGTATTGGTGTATTGATAAAATAATGCATATTGATAACTTAGCAAAGAGAAAAAAATAAAAATAAAAATAGATTAAAAAAATTTATAAAAAATTTATAAAAAATTTATAAAATAAATATTAAATATTAAATATTAAGCAAATTACTTTCTAAAAAACTCTCTTTGAGATGCACAAGCTAAATTGATTGTTATAAAAACCAAAACCAAGAAGTTTGTTATATGTGTTGCTCTAATAGGTGGTGTGATTTTACTAGCAGAAGTTGGTATATTTCGTAGTTGGAGTTGGAAGCATGTCTCACATTAGAATGTTTGCTTTGTTAATAACAATGGCAGGCTAAATA